>CANXYI010333999.1:0-13730 GCA_948208565.1 Hura crepitans | reverse complement strand
TATAATATTATTTTTATTTTTTATTAATTTTTCGATACCTAATGAATTGGCCTAGTATAATATACCAACTAATTTTTTTTATCTTATCTATCCAAACCCTTTCAATATATAAATTTACTTTATACGTAGAAAAACTAACATTGATAGATTTACTTTTTCAAAAATTTGATTTAATCCTAATAATTAAAACAATTAAAAATATTAAATTTAGATAATTTAAGTTATTATATGACCCGATCCATTTAGATAAGTTTCGAATTGATCCGTTCAGGTTTTAAGTTGGGTTGGATGTAACACTAAATTTTTCGGAAATATTGATAGATTTATTCACAATACATTTAAATTTTTATAAAATTACACCTAATTGATAAAAATAATTTATTTTTTTAAAACTGAGAAAAAAATTTACATGTCTAAATTTTTATTTTACTAACATATAAAAGAGAGTAACAAGTATTTTCTTATCAAGAGAACAATAAATTATTTTTATCAAATTTAAGTGTGATAAAAAAAAGTGTAAAAGCTTTTTACCAAGTCGAAAAATAAAAAAATATGTATTCTTCCTAATTTTATAATAATCATATATATAATAGAGCAACCTCCTCGAAATCGGATGTTAACTTATTTGGGATTTAACATTTAATCATGAAAAAATTCTAAACTTCTTAGTACCGACCATTAAAATACTGTGGACAATTCCTGTCCCAATCTTTTTACACCTTGCGTTCACTGATTAAAAAGCAAAAGCAAGAAAAGCGCAATAGCGTTTGATGGCTGAAAATCAATTAATAAATTAGATCGCGCGCATAAAAAAAACTAGAAAATAGAAATGGCTTAACGCATGCAAGGCAGTACCATGTTTTCGTTGCTTAGTATTTTATACAAATGAACTGCCCAGGAATCACCTCACTGCCTTATTATTATTCCTATGTAAGAGAAAGAGGACAAAAAACCCACTGCCCAAAGTATCTTCACATCTTATCCGACATCATGAAATTGCATCTGAAAATTGGCAATGAATTTCCTAAAAATTGAAGAATAAATACTACAATGGACCATTAAGTCCCATGCTCCAAGAGCTGAATGCACTGCACAAGTGAAAAATCAAACTACCTCAGATGTCAGTGACGCAGAACAGCAAGGGACTCGTTCAACTCTCTTCTTATTTTTCCAACAGTTGAAAGGGAGAGGCACGTTCATTGATGACTCAGCTTCCGCTTCTTTCCCGACTTTCTCATCCGCTCCCGCCGTTCCTCTTCCTCCATTAGGCGGAGCTGTTCCTCGTCCTCTTTCTTTGCAATTTTTGCACTGCACAGACAACGGTCAAATGAAGTTACTAGCAGACTCCTGAACTACCGCTTTTACTAGAGGAAAATTTCATTCTCTCGGAAATATCCTAAACTGAATACATTTTTCAGTCAGTTCTCAGAATTGTACCCCAACCCCACCCCCCCAATCACAAATTAAAGAGCACAGATTCCATTCAAAAAAAGGAAATAAGAAGAAGAAGAAGAAGAAGACAGCAGGGATAAAAGGAGAAAAAACAGAGCGATGAGGACAAAGGCATAGGCAGTAAAACATAATTAAGAGAAAAAAACTACACATACAAGATCAAGTAGTCCCATCTGTTTCTTGTTGGGAAATAGAAATAAATAATTTAAGCCCAAAAGCAAAAAAAAAGAATTATGGCAATTTTCAATATGCGGCGAATGTCACTAACCTCCGTCTCTCCTCCCTCATGATATCATCAAAGTTTGTTTCCATGTCACTAACATCATCATCATCATCGCGACCAGCAAATCTGTCACACCTGCAAAAGAGATAGTAATTTCTTATTTTACAATAAACTAATTAGCTCTGCCAAAAATGATTGACAAAGCAATAAAAGAAGATCTCTGACAGCTTGCCAATAACATTACTAAGTGATGATAAAAGCATGAAGGTTTATTATTAGAGTTCTCTATATTGATTCTAGATAGAACCGCCTTCCTCTCACAGACACTTAACTATTAGAATGTAGGGACATATGCAAATTACAAGTTAAAATAGTTTTGTCTTTCGTAGAATATATAGCATTTTCCTCTATTTATTCTTTTTTTTTTTAAAAAAAAAGTGAGGTCAATCTTATTAGGGAGTTCTTGTCATTTTCCCAAAGCGATAAGAAAAAGAAAAAAAAAAGAATTACATCATCGAAAAACAAAAATGCAACAAAATCAACAACTAAGCCTTAATCCATGCTAGCCAAACAAAAATGCTTGGGGAAAAAATGACTTACAGTGTCCACAAACAAAAATATAAAAAAGAAAATAAAAGGTCTTGGATCTACCTGGCTGGCTTATCCCAGATCATAAATTAGGCCAAAATTCAAAGTTGTTCAACTTAAAACATTAGTTCAATAAAATAAACAAATAAACTAAATAAATAAACATGGAGGACCTATATGCAGATCTGCACATCAAATGGTTTTCCAGACAATTGTTAATAGTTAATATTAGACTACCAAGTCCCGACAAACATGACAGTATCAACATCTGGAAAAGCAACGTCAGAATAAAAGTAAAAAGTAGCTTTACTTGAACATTTTTCTGATCATGCTTAAAGCTTTTGCGTCTTCATCGTCTTCATCAGCAAACGGTCTGACAGGCTTTTTCTTGGGCCGATTATCTTGCAACGGTGGACGGGATGAAAACTGCTTCACTGGCTTGTTTATCTGTAAATTTTTCCAGTAAGTCTAAAAGACAAATCTTTTACAAACGTTTACATCGGAACAGCTAAGAACAATGGTAATTCACCCAAACCTGCAGTTTTGAAGAAGAAGCTGTGATCTTCTTGGGCTCTTGTAGTACCCTTTTCTGTTCAATTTGTTGCTTTGGAACAGATGATTGCACCTTGGAAGGGAGTGGCTTCCGGGCAGCAGGCAGGATAGTTTTCCTGTCTGGCACAGCAACTTTCTTCTCCACATTGGTAAGGGGTGTCTTAGAAGGCAAACCTTTTGCCCCCATAGGCCGGCCAGGCCCAGTTCCATTGTTGCTCTGAAGCTGCCTTCGGGAATCCATTGATGCCATAGGCCGGCCAGGCCCAGTTCCATTGTTGATTTGAAGCTGCCTCCTGCAATTCATTGATGTCAAGGAGGGTCTGCTGGTAGATGCTGACTTGTACATTCCTGATTTAGAATGCATTTGGCCATTCATAGTAATTGGTTTCCTTTCCTCACGGCCAACATGGATATCTCTGACACCATTGCCTAATGGCTGTTTGCTCTTCAGAGGCACTTGGGCAGTTCTTGCCTCTTGAGCATCAGCAAAAAAGACCTGTATAAGTTTACTTAATAAAAATAGCATGCACCAAATCACATGAACCAATGTGTGTACTAAACCAAATGCTTACCAGATTTTGGTGCAGAGACATTTTGGGGCACCGGCTGTTTGGTAGGGCCTGGGAGTTCTACACCATCGGATAACAGGAAGGAATAATCTCTCGTATCTTTGAGTTTTTGGACTTTTGATTTTAGCTGCACATTTGACACAGTCCTTGATCATGGTTAGAGTGCAAACATCTAGCCGAAGATAAAGACAACCACCCAGACTCCACTCACCCAACCCCATCCACAACTCAAAACTGATTAAACCAAATTAATAATTTAAGCACCCAGTGAGAGAAGTGACAGAGAGAACCTATAGTGGGAGAAGGTACACTACTTAGGATACCTCATTTTTTATTTTTGGTATTTGTTCATGCGCCCCATTCTTTGAACCTGAACCAGTCGAAGAAGAGGTCTTTTTATTCTGCAGCAGCAACGAGTTCATCACAAACAAAATCCATTATAAAGTATAAAAGATGTTTACAGCGTCTACATTTAGTATATATCCTGAGGTGAGAATCCTATTCATAACACATGCAGGTGACTATAGGGAATTAGTTTCTAATTAAATAGAATCACAGCAAAAAGGAAGCAAGCCTACCATCAGCCACTGCCCACACTATGCATCAGATTGCTACTCAAAAGATATTACACATTCTTAAATGGAGGAAAATTTTTTTTCTCTCTTTAACTCCCCCACCAGTATCAACTTCACTTTGTAAATATGCATAACTCCGAATTCATTTGTACAATGAATCAGGGAAAGCTAGACTACCCTACACCAAGCTTAACTACAATAAACAGATCTTTCTCCTAGCTACAATGAAGGGGACCGCACTTAGCTTCCTTCAGCAGGCTAGCAAATATTCCTCAATTCCAGACAGTGTTAACTAGATGTGCAACCATGTGCATGTGCAAAAGCGCAACATGGGCTCATTTTTTTGTGAAATTAATAGTTTGTATCTGATTATCTTAATCAATTAAAGGTTGAAAAGGAAGGTGTTTAAAGATTAATCCCTTTTAGGAACCTTAACTGCACAAAACAAATTTCAGATACTGAAACATTATACATGAAAACAATTAAACACACAATAAGAGTATCATTATCTTTGGAAAACTAAAATGTCATCAATAAAACATATGAATATTGAAGTGTCCTGTGATCAATCTGTAAATCGCAACTCAGCGCGTTCCCGGAGTATAGAAATAACAGTTCAAAGTTGAATGAAATTAATGAATTAGTTCAAACTGCATCTAGAATTTCGATGATACATACATGATGAGAATTTGAATTTCTGAATATCAAATGTGGGTTCTCCAGCAGCGTTTTACTTTCTTGAATTACTCTTTGAGCAATAACTGGCTGCGAAGGACCAAAGAATGATCCATAGCTGCAGAAAGATGCCAATTAGAAATATGAAGCAAACAGTTTATCATCATATACAAATTTGCTGTGGCATAATGACAATTTTTACGTTATTTTATGCCGTAAAAAAAACATATATGAAACTCATAACAACTGCCGTTTGCCCCCAAAAAAAAAATATATGATACACTAAATAGTATCAAATATCGGCCATCATTGATTCATGAAAAGAACAACAATTTGACCTTTAGCGCATATAATACCTGGATATTCAATAGGTTGTGATGATACAGACTCTCAGATTAGTGCAGCAATCTAGATTGGAGTCCTATACAATTAAGTACTAGTCCTAGCTTTCACCTGAAATATCACCTTATATTTATTACTCAGATCAGGTAATGAGTGTGTGACATTAAGTATACTATCCTAGCAGTATGTACAATTACCTACTCATTACCTACACTCTAAGTATTCTAAATTGCATTCTGCATATCCAAGTACAATTTCTCTAAAAGAAAAAGTGATGCATTAAACATCTTTAACCTTTTTTTTTTTGGCAGCAGAAGTCAATAAGTTTCTACATGCAAGCATCATATTGTGTCAAGAGAACAGTGAATAGACAGAATAACATTGAGAAATAAGCATATAACTTACTTATCTGAATGAGATTTCTTCTTTATATCCTGAGATTTAGAAATGCCCGAGCCATTTTCCCTCTGCATTTTCTTCCTAATTTGTTCTTTAATCCTTGCCCTTAGTTCAAGATATTCCCGCTCTTCTGCAGTTGGCTTTCGCTCTTCTTCCTCTTCATATTCCTCCTCCTCACCTTCTCCCTCTCGTCCGTATCCTTCCTCATAGTCATCATAATCTTCATACTCCTGCAAAAAAAAAAAAAAAATCCAGATTTATACTTTGCCCTTTGAACGTGATCAATGTCATACTTTAGATCAAATGTTTGACTTGAGCCATAAAACCTGTAAGACTTACGACTTGTTCATAATCTCGCATTGCTGTGATCAATGTGTGGCTGCTACTTACAACTACAGGAAGCCTGAAATGTAAAAGCACAAAACAAAAAGAACCAGATGAAAGCAGTTAGCAACATGATCCTTGGACAAAAATTATTCTGCTAATTTCTGGGAAAAAGATACAGGGAAAAAAAAGAATCGGAATTCAGCTATCAAAAATGACACAGTTCAATTCACAAGCAAACGAATGCAGAAAACAGATTCAAATAAACACCGTGATGCTTTTGTAAATTACCTGGTTCTAGTTAAAACAAGATATTCCAAACAAAGTCTCCTAATCATTAAAACAAGAGGATAGTTTCATCCAATGGAGAATAACATCGACAGCCCTAAATTAGTTTCAAAATCAACAAAATAAGATCCAAATTGAGTCATACTCAGGTGCAGAAATTCAAATCATTCTCGATTGCGATTAGAAATTGTACAAGCTCCAACCCTCTAACAATTTCATAGGAAGATCAAGACATTGTTTTATAGATCAGACGCCGGAAATAGATCCTACAATTCAAAAAGAAAAAAAACGACGGATGAATAAAAAAAATACAGATCTGAACAGAAATCATGAAAATTACCTAAAATTCTCCCTTGAATCGATGAAATAGGGTCAAACTAAGCTGTTTTCGACCGCAAAACTCAACGAAGAGCTGGAAAAATACCAAGACGAACTCAAATTCGGAGAGAGAGCAAAGCACCCGAATAGATCTAAATGGCGATGAAGCGGCGACCAAGGCAGAGGGGGCTGGAGGGAGTAGGTTTTCGGGGATAAAGAAGCGTAGACCGAAGGACCCAGAGAGAAAAGGGCTAAACACTAACGTGCGCCAGGAAGTGCACTGCGCATCCCACTTCATTTTGTTTATTCGTTAAATTTGCAAAATTCCTCTTTCGCTTCCGTCTCTTTTATCCCAAAAACGCCCCCTTGGCTGTCCTTTGGGTTTATGGGTTGTATGCGGGCCCATAGAAACCCAACAAGGAAGAAATGCAATAACATTTGTCAAATGATGCGCAGCAAGTGTTCGATGAAATGTCTGAATCGGATTCAGATACTACATGCCCATCAGTCGATATCGTAGCCTTGAAATATTCGCCATTGAGGGAGCAGGGTTCTCCTATTAGATGAAGTTTTCGAATTAAAAAGAGAAAATAAAAAAATGAAAAATAAAAGTCTTAATTTGAATTGAAAAAGAAAATACTAAACAGAATGAACAAATCATTGCAGCCTCAAGTGACTTTGTATGTATTATGTATTAACCGCCAACAACTTGTATGCGAAATACATTAACATAAATTTGATGTAGTGGATTTTGAATTAGAAAAAAAAAAGTGCAAACAAATTTAAACTCTACAAATGAATTACCATATAAAAAAAAGTCACCATAAAATGTCTTATTTACATAATAATTTATTTTATAACTTTTTCTCTATGGTAATTTTGATAAATTTTCAAATTGTTTTTTCTCATTTGCTCATTTTTATCTCATAGACAATGGATAATGTTGATTTAAATATAAGTTGTCATTAATTACCTATAAATAAGCAATTTTTAGTTAGATAATACATTTTACGAATTTTTTTCTTTAAATCTAGTTCATAGTCAAATAAAAAATTATCATATTTAATATTATCACGCCCCATTACCAAGTTTAGAAAAATTTATTCCTTTAATCACACAATATCCTATCGATAAAAACAAATCAACAACCATTAAGCACACACAAATTATAGCTTTCAAGTGAAATTTTTGACTAGTCTTCATCGGTTCAATTTCAATCGGTACCCTATGTTTATTGGAGTGAATTACACAAAAAAAAATCATTAAATTTTAACATATTATGCAATTGTCACAAAAAAAAAATTGATAACTAAAATATAAAAAAATAAAAATTTCACAAGAAAATATGAGAAATGTAAGTTTTTTAACCATAGATGCCATATGTCCATTATTTATTGACGAACTTGGACAACTCTCTTACACGTATAACTCGATGTACCATCCTATGTGACATTTACTAATAATCAATTTGTGTTTTCTAATAATTTTCATTTTATTTTTAAATTAATATTACTTTCTTTATATTTTAATTACCATAATTTCTTTTATAAACACCATGTTATACATGTCAAAATGTAATAACGAACTCGTATTTACAGAGTTGAAACCTAAGGTACCTGGAAAGTAATTCCCTATGGTTGGTTCAATTTTGCTTTGATATGCTGGGATTACCGCATATTACGATTTGCATGCAAAACAATTGGATCAACAAGCAACACTTAAATTCAAGTGGAAAATTCTCATCTAAAACTTTCAATTACGAAGTAAGCAGAGGAACAATTTTACAAAACCTAACTCTTATTCTATCATGTCTACCCCAAACCCTTCAGACGTCTCTTCTTCTCCATTCAACTAGGAAATTAAAATTTTGGACCAGCTGCCAGGATCTCCTCAGTAAGCTTGTTGTTCTGTCCAATTGTATAATCAGTGAATGTTGTAAAGTTGTTCTTGAAAAGACCAGCCAGTTTCAGCAGTGTGTCATTGTAGGCTTTCTTGTCAGACCACTACGAACCCCAAATTCAAGTGAATTAGAATTTCTGAACAGAAAATCACTAAATATCCCCACATTACATGTGAAAGAATTGAGTTTAAAGAAATAGGCTACTTACAGTGTTCACAGGATCCAGGATTTCAGAAGGCACTCCTTTAATCTCAGTAGGGATCTCAAGCCCAAACACTTCAGTTTTCTTGCATGTTGCATTCAACAGGCTACCAGAGTGTATAGCATCGATTATTTTCCTCGTGTATGCCAACTTGATTCGGCTGCCTGACCCGTAGCTGTAAAATACCAAGTGCATCCAAATTCAGATCTACTCAAGAAAACGGTTGATGCAATTCTGATTCACACACTTTATACCCTACCTTCCACCTGACCAGCCGGTGTTGATAAGCCATCCTGTTGCGCCATGCTTCTGCATCTTCTCAGCTAGCATTGCTGCATACTTGGTAGGATGCAACATTATAAATGCTGCACCAAAGCAAGCTGAGAATGTTGCCCTTGGTTCTTTGACACCATCTTCGGTTCCAGCCACCTATATTGATCATCAAGAATTTAATTTTGCCAAAGTTTTAGGTTATAAATTTTCATTGGCAAGTGTTTTTTAAAATTTTGCTATGTCTCTGGACATAAATTATTACCAGAGCAGTGTAACCACTGATGAAATGGTACATGGTCTGCGCCAGGCTCAACTTGCTCACTGGTGGGAGAACACCAAATGCATCGCAGGCCAGAAGGATGACATTTCGGGGATGTGGACCGACACAGGGTATCTTTGCATTAGGAATGTACTCAATAGGGTACGATGCTCGAGTATTCTCTGCAATGATAAAAAATTTCCCTTGTGTTCAATGGATATAAATCTTAAAATAATCAGCAAAATTGAAAACTTCAAGCTGTTTTGTTAACCTGTAACAGATCGATCAGCATAGTCCACTTCACGAGTGTGCTCATCAAACACCACATTTTCCAGCACTGCCAACCAAATTCAATTACATCAAATTTATGCTTAGGAGCTGCGAAAACTGAAACATAGAACTCTATACAAGAAAACAGTCTCTCTATTATTTATTAGTTTTAACTATATGGTAATTAATTGTGTAATTACAGTGTGGAAATTGAAGACAATACCAGTTCCGAACTTGATGGCATTCCAGATATCAGGCTCCTTCTCCTTTGAGAGATCAATGCACTTGGCATAACATCCTCCTTCAATATTTGACACTCCAGTCTCAGTCCAGCAGTGTTCGTCGTCTCCAATTAGGTACCTATTTGGATCAGTAGACAGAGTTGTCTTGCCAGTACCTACGCAAAAAAAACAAATAAAAGTTTCAAAATAGACTCATCAACGATGATGAAATCACAAGATAAACAGTAAGCATATAAGCTACAAATATTTTGACAGCAATAGAAAGGTGTTAAAAGATTAAGTTAAGAAGGCACATATCGTATGGCTAGGCTTGACACCACATCGCGGCCATGACATGGTGATACTATACCTGACAATCCAAAGAAGAGGGCAACATCTCCATCTTTTCCCATATTGCAGCCAGAATGTAAGGAGAGGATTTGACGCTTAGGCATGAGATAATGCATAACACTGAAAAGACCCTTCTTCATTTCCCCGGCGTACTGTGTGCCGAGGATGACCATTTCCCTTCTAGCTAGATTCAAATCTATGCTAGTAGAAGATGTCATGTAGTGTGTGTAACGATTACATGGGAATTGACCAGCATTGTATATAGTGAAGTCCGGAGTACCGAAATTCTCCAGCTCTTCAGGAGTGGGGCGGATACACCTGTCACCCACCCAGTTATGCAATTGCACACACTTAGCTACTACACCATACACATTTTTCTTACCACTTTCCAACATTGCAAGGGGGATAATAATTAACATCGGACAACGTTAAAGGGAGACTTATCTGGGAGGCTTGGGCATCGTGGAAGTGAAACAGATAAATACTGCTGTTAAAATGTTACTGATTGTAATTTTTTACTTACATGTTGTGCATGAACAATGAATGGTATGCCCTGGCTGAGACAATACGAACTTTGATTCTGTTCTCAGGATCCCAATTCAAGAATTGATCATTCACAAAGACCTGAAAATCAAAATTAATAGTTTTCTCAATTACCCTCAGCTTGAAAGTTTTAAAAGGATTAGCAAGTGATAGATTAAAGAAACGGACAATTGTTACTGCAAAAGGAATATTCATAAAACAATTCACGAAACTCAATAGTTAGTGTCTTAGTGAAAAATATTGGATTTAATCCCTTAAGTGGACTTACATATTAAATTAATTATATTATTGACTATCAAATTAAAAAAGTAATTTAAGTGATATAATTTTAGGCTCTAAAGACCCAGGTTAAATTAGGTTTTATGGAACCAACTTAACCTAGTATAAAAAGATATTAGAGTTGTGGGTTATGAGTCAGATTTCAATTGTTAATTTGCCTTGTCCCATACACAAAACAAATTAGAGAGACGACAAATCAAGGCTCATAAACACTCAATCCTATTAGTTAATTCATCAATCATAAATTCAAGTATGCATCTATGATTTTCCACTTATTGTTCATTATCCAACGGTTTGCATGCGATTCTTGAATTGGATGCATATTATTTGTATCAACATGAATTGAAAGATCTAACAAAAAAAGCTAAATTTTATTTTCAGAACTCATTCCCTTTATGTCTCAAACTGAATCTAAAAGCAAGTTGGCTAACGATGAACCCATCAGCGTCATTGGTAACTACACAATATAACTCGTATAATCCGAGCACATAATTTCTTTCAGCTTAGTCCTCACTGACAATGTCATGTTCAAATTTCTAAGGCTATTGCAGGAGTTAGGACTAGCCTCTGGTCAAATATGCTCAGAGATTACTCATGTAAGGACAAATTTGCTACTTCCAAGAGATCAGCAGTTCAGCACTAGTGTGGCCAAGGCCAACTAGCAGAAAAATACAAAGAATGCATTACCTCATCATTATCATCCAAAACTACACATATTCCGAGTAATGAGCTAGCTTATCTCAATCCTATAAATCTTGAGGTGTTTTTGTAGCAGGTCCTAGGCACAAAGCCATCGAAGCAACAAAAGAGATAAAATAAAGGAACAAAAATCTATGAACTTTCAAAACTAACAGAGCTCAGAAAGAAAACTATTCAGGTATGTATATATAATAATATATATTTAGATAAAGGGAAGTTGGGTTAGAAAGGAGAAAAAGAAAATTACCTTGTCTAAAGAATTCAAGTAATCAACAGCTCTTTCCCTGTTAACCATGAATGTGTGCTCGTCCATTTCAATGTTCGGTGAGCCTCTGCGGTTACAAGTGTAATTTTCAGAAAAAGGGGACATAATAAACCTTAATTAATTTGAGGAAACTGAGGTACAGATAATACTGACTTTCCCCACCAAAGCTCGTCGCTAGTAACATCATCCTTGACGATGCGCTTATCTCTTGGAGCCCGGCCTGTCTTAGCACCAGAGAGGGTGGCCAATGCACCGGTAGATGTGATAAAGGATCCTTTCTCGTACTTTATGGCCTGCTCGTATAGCTCTGCACCAATTCCATACGCTTAGTTAATTAGTTATCCATGGCTTCCATTTCTTTTATTCAAATTAAAAAAATGTCATAATGATTGTATTTTATATAAAATTATTATATTACATTGATTAATTCCATATTCTGCAGGACGTTTTGGCCTATTCCAGATCTTTTTTTATCCATATGCATAAAATTAATATCAAATTATTTGATTTTCTTAAATAATTTGCATTCTAAATTAACAAAATTTTTAGCGTTAAATATAAAATATAAATTTTTTTCTTTATTTTAAACTTGGTGTAATTCAATATCATTTAGTTTCTGAAATACATGAGTTTCACAATCTGAACTATGATTTAGTCGCGTAAAGTAAAATTATAAATCACTAGAATTAGACAAGGTAACATTTATAAAATTATAAATCACAAGAATTATCATTATTTTTTGGCCGTTGAAATGGGTTCATTTGACACATTTGATGTCCAATCTAAATAGTTAGATATACAATATTTACGATCTGATCATTGTTTTATTAGAAAAATATATATTGATTTGTGCCATAAACTTATAAGCAAAGTCTAAATTAGGATAACCACCTGCTTTAATTTTAAAGTCAATTAATTCAGTCCCTTTTATCACATCAATTGAAACTTGAGAATAAAAGTAATTTTACCTGGAAGTTTTTTTTTTTTTTTTTGTGAGGGTAATTTTATCTGAAAATTAATGATAAATAAAGTGATTTTTTTCTTTTTTGGGTTGAAGTATATGTAATCAAGAACATCCTTTGTCAAGAAAAGTTGAGTTATATACCTGCTGGAGAAAGGTTGTAGAGAACATGAGTGAACTTTAAGGAGCTGTCACTAACGCTGATAGTGGGCGCAGCGAAGTGGTCATCTTTTGGTGTGGTGATGGATGCGGTTTTGCTCGCCGGATCACCTCTCACCACCTTGGGTCCTGTTTCTCTTGTCAGCGATGCCAATGATGCACTATTCCAAGCAAAAAAAAATTACACATCCAGTTAGGACAATCTTATCATACTCAAATTTTTCCGATTGCCCGCCTGCACGTCAGTTAAATTAAAAATTGAGTTATGGTTCCAAACTGTCTTTCACCATGAACTAATATTTTAAGAAAATAATAAAATAAAATAAATTAATGGGAATGGAAGTGATCAATAAACCTGAGGATAGACGACGGGTGGAGGATTACATTAAGTAAGGTGGTTAAGTAGGCAATTTTTGTTTGGAAATTATGTTAGCCTGTTACACCACAAAATGTCAGCCTTATAAAAAGCCACGGAATTTTTCTCCGAAAGGAGAGTATTACAAGGGCAGTTTTTGGGTATATTTTACACTAAAATTTATTTAGTACAAGCTATTATTTATTTTTTATTATATCATAATATAAAAAAATAGTACCAAAACAATACATGTATTATTATTAAAATACTTGCCCTTTTTCTCACTTTGATTCTTCATATTAATTTTTTTCAACCACATAAGCATACATTTTTCTATAAAAATTTCAATTTTATTTCCCTTAATCCTGTAAAAAAATTAGACGGAACAATAATTAACTTTATAGAAAATAGATTTAACAAAAAGTAAGTATAAGGAATAATTTAAAAAAATATAAGAAATTAAGTAAGAAACCTGAATAAGTGTAAAAAGTTATAAATATATTAAAACAATTATTTAAGAAATACATTTAAGATATTTTTAGCACGAGAAATGTTTTTTTGTTGGTATCCGAATCACAATTCCAGATTTTCAGCGGGTAGCACGTAAAAAAATTTTGTTTTATTTAGTGGATAAAAAAATTAGTTTGCTATTATATCTATTATATAAACATGATAAATACAGGATGAG
>CANXYI010333847.1:0-11930 GCA_948208565.1 Hura crepitans | reverse complement strand
GAGGGATTTCTTCCAATTAAGTCTCATCAAACATGGTTGTGCATGCTTTTGCATACTCATGCATATTTACTCACATTAAATCATATATTAATATTTAATCACATTAAATATGATCTAGTTATGGGTTTTCACTACATTGATTTCCTAAGCCAAGGAAACCAATTGGGCAAAACCCTGGGTAGTATGCATGAATTACAAACCCAAAAAGAAATAAAGAATAATTCTATCTATTTCTTTCTTGAACCTTCTTGGTGGGCCTTTTTCTCTATTTTTCTCCTTACATATCTTCTTTCTATTATAACTATAAATAATCTAATTACATCATATATAATTGAGAATAGATGAGAAGAGAAGTACAAAGAGAAATAAAAGAAAAGGCTGAGACATGCAAGCCAAATTTTAACAAAGAAAAATTCATGCATTGCATATCAATCATATTGGTCTTAGGTCCATAACTAGTCATCATCCCAAACATACACCCTTAGTATGCATATCTAATGCATCACATTTATCAAACACTGAAAATGTGCATTATAGTTGTGTTCTAGTATTATAACACTTATAAAACTAGTATTGGTTGATCATTTTCATTTTCTAGCTCAAACATGAAAAATCAATCATATTGATCATGTAATTTAATTTTATTAATCTAATTAAAATAATTAAATCACATTTTCATGTTCATTTAATTTAAAACCTTTTATAATTAAAATAATAAATCATCAAAAATCAGGAAAATGAATTTTCCTTTATACGTGTAGGAGGATGTGCTTATAAATGAATGGCCCAAATCATAATCTCAATTTGATAACACATATCAAATTAGATTAGATCAATTTATAATCCTTTTAATTAATTTAAATTCCTAATCCCATTAGAAAATAAATTAATTTTTTATCATAACAAAAATTCCACTAGAAAACACAATTTCATGTAAAAATTTCGGTTAACATGTCACTATCACCAAAAAATTGAATATTGACCAAATAAATTAAAAATTGATTTAATTCAATTTATTTTGTGATAAAATTTTACATATATTTCTAAAAATATAAAATACAATCATGCTGAATTTTATTTAATTAAAAATTTCTAAATAGTTAATCACAAGAATCGAATTCGAGTTAACCATGAAATCATTCATAACTCGAATTATGAAATTGATCCAAACCACTTTAGATTAGTTCCAATAGCCATTGACATGTTTTTGGATCAGTAATGATCAATTTTATCTGAAAAATTTTTCTTCAAAGTTGTGAAACTCATAACAAAACAAAGTGACAAAATCAAACCATTTACCAAACCAAAACCATGACAATCAAGCAAGTTTATTAATCAAATTGAAGTGGAAATGAATTTTACCATTTATAAAATTTTAATTAACATCATATTCATCATATTTATATGAAAAATTAATTCTATAATTTTTAGAAATCAATTAAATCAATAAACACATCATATGTGACCAATTTGGTAAAATAATTTTAATAGTATAGTTCAAATTAATCATTTTCTAAAATATTTTAATTTTTTATTTTTATGTACTTATTATCTGAATAAAAATCACATTTTAATTCATCATATATCAGATTAATCATTCAAAAATCAATTTAATCTAATTGTGCATACAAATAAAAAATAGTCATCTTTCTTATGCGTGTAGACCCTTTATACACATAAAAGGATTTCCTCCTTAAAAATTGGGCCACTTTAATCCATAAAATAGCAAAAATCTATTTTTAACATGTCTTAAATTGATATTTAATCATAATAAAATAAATTTGAACAATCAAAATTAGATCAAAATACACAAATCAATTGAAAATACACAATATCGCATATCATGCATATCAATTATAATCATAATTTTCATTGATTTTAAATCAATTGAGAACCTGGATTTGATACTAGTGTTGGTTTTTCTCCATCGTACACAATAGAAAAATTAAAATTTTGTGAGAAACCACACATGATAATGGACCTGATAATTTAAAACTCATCCTAAACATTAAATCTAGCAGTATTTCAAGATTTACTATAAAGGATGACAACAGATTCCTTTCGCGAGCTTTGTTTATCGAGTTGTTATAAACCACAGTGATCCTCTTCAAGGAACACCTCCAAGGTAATCCACATAAGAATTTTTAAGAAGAGATCAACTAGTAATTTTGAGTGCCAGTAGGAATTACAAATGGATGAAGGAAGAAGAAGAAAACATGTGTGTTTAATTGTTCTATATGGAAATTTTGTAGCAAAATGTGTCCTTATAGTGGCTATTGCAATATGGCTTATTTATATCATAAATAATCCCTATTTAGGTCAAATTTTAATGCATAAAATTTAGCCTAAGTTAGACAGAATGGACCCATCAGTTAGTCCCTTTTATGTCTTATGCGCATAAGACCATTAATAGGCTTATGTGCAATCTACTTTGGCCCCACTTTCATTAATCCTATGTGACAATCCTTGGCCTCATCTTAGAATAATAATTACTTTTATTTAAGGCCTTTTAAACATTTTAAAAGCCCAAAAAAATTATATGTAAGAATAATTAAACAGTAGACTCAACAAAGCCCAAGTCTAAAAACCCTGATTTTCCAAAAACCCTAATTTTAAGACTTTTCATTTGCAAGTTAGCCCCAAGCCCATTTACTCCTTTCTTCTTCTTAATTCATCTTCCAATGAAATATTATGTCATTAGAAAATTCAATCTCATTGAATCTTCCTCAAACTCCTTTAATGTGTGACCCTATGGGTTTCTAAAATAGCTTGGTAGTATACAGTAAATTATAGTCCTTGTCTAACTAAGACTTTATAGATTCAAACTTATTGAATTAATATCAATTCACTAAATGACATATCACTTGTATACAATTCAAGAGAGGTGTTTAGCAATGCATCATGATTATCCAAGTGCTGAAAAGTTAAGTGGTTTGACTTAACCCTTCCATATACATTTATAGTGCAATAAACTCCTTTCACCATCTTTTACCTCATCCAGTTTTAGTTTAGACTTATGTCAACTCATAGATTAACTAAATATGTCTAATTAAGCACTAAAGATATAGTTCTAATAATTTCACCTTTATTCCAAAAATGCCATTAGTGAATCCCATTCACACATTGCACTTTGCTATAGCTAGAGATTCTAAAACATAGGTTACTTATCAGAATTGTGAGATAAACCCCCCACTGTAATCTTAGGTGGTAAATCATTTATTGATTACTACCCTATCTTAAAATATGTTATGCCATACCCAAGCACCTCACTATGTATAATTCTTGTTCAAAGTAAAAGTTTTGGAGTCAAAGCATGTCACTATATATTTAAAATAGTTAGTGATCTCAAGTCTAAGGATACTTGCACCACTGATATGATGAGATACTTTTATTGACATAGATTAAGTATCCATGTGAAGATCTCATGGTAGGTCTTTGATGCACTTACTTCTAAAGTAATTATCCATATGTTAACTTTAAGCATCTATATGCTTATAGCTTTGTGAGAACTACTACTTGATCTAATCAAGATGTATAACATATACTGATCTTTTTGCATTAACAATGTCCTATCTTGTTAATACTATGATTAGGAATATTTAGGTATATCACATTTGTATGCAAAAAAATGTCACATCATGATCACTTCATGATTTCCTTTGCATGCTTAATATATACCATGGACTTTATAACATGGTTTAAGACATTGCAAACAATTATAAGTAATATATAAAAGTATCAAGTTATAAAGAGAAATGCCTTATAGTATGATTTTACAAGGTTTAAATACATTAATATGAGCTTATTACATGAGCTTTAAGGCATGCTACTAACACCAAACAAACCATATGCAAAAACCTAGAAATTCTAATATAAAATTAACTCTTTTCCTTATTTAATTTTTATCAAATTCTTTTAACCTTCAAAACTTCCAATTACAATCCCACTAGACTCTTTGAAATGCTTAAGTATCTAGTTGTGAAGTCACTGGGTCAATTTGAGTAAAAATGTTTAAATTATTGGTTCAGCCTTTATTGGGTTACTACTCATTTTAAATTGTTGTAAAAATTTTATTAATAAATTTAACCTTCTTATTGACCTCATTTTATTTTCAAATTTCAACCATAACTATATTATAAATAATACTTCCCTCCAGTCAAATTAGTATAACCTAAGTCTTAGGAAATACTATTCACATCCTGAGAAGTGTTATTTATAACCTCAAGATTCTCGAGCGTCACATTTCTTCCCTCTTAAAATAGTTTCATCCATGAAATTATACCTAGATTAAATAACTATGGATATTGCTCCCTCATATGAGCATCACTTATCCATGTTACTTCCTCTAATCTGTGCTACCTCTATAGCACTTTCACCATTAGTAGTGCCTCGTTTCTCAACTCTTTCACTTTTTGTGCTAGTATCTTTACTAGTTCTTCTTTATATGTCAAGTTTAGTTGAATATCAACTTTTTTAGTAGCTCGCACATGAGATAGGTCTGACCTATATCTTCATAGCATGGATATACAAAAAATGTCATGTATCAATTGTAGCTCTAGTGCTAAGGCTAACCTATAGGTAATCAATCCCGCACGCTCTATTATCTAGTGTGGATCGATAAACCTAGGGCTCAACTTGCTTTTCTTCCTAAATCTAAGCACTTTCTTCCCTAATCAAACTTTGAGAAACACTTTGTCACTAATTTCATATTCAATGTCCTTCTATTTTTTTATCAATATAAGGCTTCTACCTATCAGATGCCACTTTCAATCTTTCTCAAATATTCTTAACTTTCTTTTCAACAACTATTATCAAATCTAGCCCCATAATCTTATTCTTACTCAGCTTACTTAAACATAGATGAGTTCTACAGTTCTTCATATACAATGTTTCATAAGGCTCAATGCCTAAACTCGTTTTGACTGTTGTTATATGTAAACTCAACTAAAGAGATGTATTAATCCTAACTATTTTTAAATATAATTACATAACTTCTGAAAGTATCTGCTAGCACCTAAATAACTTAATCAATTGACTAAAATTATGGATGAAATCCTATACTAAAATTTAGTCAAGTGCCTAAGCTATTATGTAACTTCTTTTAGAATCTAGAGGTAAACCTTGAGTCACGATTTGATATGATTGATGATGGCACTTTATGTAGCCTTACAATCTAATCAATATATAACTTAGCAAGCTTATCCAAAGAACATAATTTAGCAAGCTTGTCCAAAGAATAGACCATTCACACTGGTATGAAATAAGCAATCTTTGTTTATTTATCCACAATCACCTATACCATATAACCCTTATTCATAGTTATTGGCAAACCAATAACAAAGTCTATTATAATCTTTTCCCATTTCCTCTATAGTATAGCCATTGGATGAAGCAAACTAGAAGAAGCTTAAAGCTCTACCTTAACTTATAGATAAGTAAAGTGCTTGATCATGAACTCCTTCATATCCCACTTCATACCATACCACCAAGAGTACGCCTTTAAGTCTTGGTACATCTTGGTGTTATGAGGATGCATGGCTTATGGTGCATTATGCACTTCATTCAAAATCTACTTCTTTAATACATTAACATTAGGTATATATAAACAATCTTGATAATACAAGCATCCATAACTTTTGATCTTAATCTCGATACACTTCCCGTCTTCAGTCATCTTCTTATACATCTTTCAATTGTTGTAAAAGACTTGGCTTAACTTGTAGTTTAACTAAAAGAGCTCCATCATTTATGACCTTTAATCTAGCATTCATAGCTCTTATAATTGACATAAACTTTCTACTCAAGTTAACTACAACTACATTAGCTTTTCTAAGATGGTAGAAGATAAGATAATCATAGTCTTTGATTAACTCCATCTATAAAGATTTCCTTAAATTGAGCAGTTTCTATGTAAAAAGATACTTTAGCCTTTTGTGATCCATGTAGACATACCATCTTTCACCTATACAGATAGTTTCTCCATTTGTGATTTATGTAAGCATACCATCTTTTACCTATATAAATCGTTTCTCCATATCTTCAATGCAAAAATAATGGCTGCTAGCTCACATGTAGGATAATGTTTCTCATGTGGCTTTAATTGCCATGAGGCATAGGCAACAACCTTAACTTCCAGTATTAACACACATCCTAAGCTATTCAAAGAAGCATCATTATATACAATGAAATCCTTTCCAGATACTAGTTGTGTAATAATTGGTGCCTTTGTCAACATAGCCTTTAGTTTATCAAAACTCTCTTAACATCTATCATCCCATTCCAATATAACATTTTTGTGCAATAGGCAAGTCGTAGGTGCTACAATCATAAAAAAAACCTTGACAAATCACCTATAGTAGCATGCTAATCCTAGGAAACTTCTTATCTCTATCATGTTTCTAGGTGGCTTTCATTCATAGATTACTTATAGCTTATTAGGATTAACTCAGATATTATTAGTAGAAGCTATATGTCCTAAGAAAGACACCTTATCAACCTAAAACTCACACCTACTCAATTTGGAAAACAACCTCTCATCTCTCAAAGTATGTAAAATAATTCTATAATGTTGCTCATGATCATCCATATTCTTCGATTAGACTAATAAATCATCAATGAATTGGTCAAGATAAGGATAAAAGACCTAATTCATGAAATTCATAAATGTTGTAGGAGAATTAGTAAGTTGAAATGGCCTTACCAAGACCTCATGATGCCCATATTTAGTCCTAAAAGTAGTCTTAAGTATATTCACTTTATTCACTCTTAATTAACAGTACCTTGATCTAATATCAATTTTAGAGAATGCCCTAGCTCTTCTTAGATAATAAAACAAATTATCAATATAAGGTAAAAGACATTTATTCTTGAATGTGACCTTGTTTAACTATCTATAATTTATACATAGTCTTAATGATCCATTTTTCTCCTTCATAAATAACACTAGAGCTCTCTAAGGAGAAACATTAGGTCTTATAAAGCCCTTGTTTAATAGCTTGTGCAACTAAATATTCAGCTTTTTAAATTCCATTAGAGTCATCCTATAAGGTGCTATAAAAACTTATACTATGCCAGGATAAACTTCTATCTCAAACTCAAGTTTGGTTTAATTCGTAAACTAGGTAACTCATCAAGGAAGATATTAAAAAATTCTTACACGATTGGAATTTGGCTCACATCTAGCTCTTCTATCCTCGTATCTATCGTATGAGCAATGTATGGTTCTCACCCTTTTTAGATCAAACTCCTTACCATTATGGTGAAGATGACATTAGATAATAAGTCACTTCTCTCACCCACTACCGTGATTTCTTTCCCATCAATAGCCTTAAGTGTGATCCTTTTTCATCTTTAATCTACAAAAGCATAATGCTTGAACAACTAGTCCACACCCAAAATTAGATCGAACTCATTGAAAGCTAACTTAATGAGATACATAGAAAGCTCATATCCTTGGACTAGCAAAAGACATTCTCTATAGATTAATTTTGCTATCATCCTTTATTTTTTGGGATTGTTAACCATAATATCAATGTCAAACAAATATACCTTTAACCCCCTGATCATGTGCCTATGTTGTGCATATATATGAATACATAAAACTTGAATCTATCAATGCTATAGTAGGCATATCAAAGATATAGAAAGTACAACTATAACATTTGGTAAGTGTATCTCCTCTTAAGCCCTAATTGCATATTATTTTACTAGTGCTCTTAACTTAATTGGATCAATTGTCTCTAGTCTAGCCTTCTGACTACCATAAGTTTATCCATCTTAACTTGTCTCTATCTTTTAAAAGTAGCTGGGGGTAATGCCTAAAACTAAAAAGTGGTTGTTAATCTACTAGGACGTTCTCTTATAATGTGGTCTTTAGAGCCACATCTATAGTAGACTATAGGTATCATCTTTCAACATGTACCCCCATGTCTTTTATTGCAATGATAAAAAAAAAGCCACAAGTGCGCTCTTGGTAGTAAAGACTAATACATTGGACGCCTAAGTCTAATACCTAGGTCTAGACTATGATCTCTACCAAGACCTCTAAGTTTGTGTCTGAGTCCCCTATTAAGATTGCTATCCTTTTTACCTTATACTGGTATTGGGAATCAAACTAGCTTGACCTTAATTGTAAGATATCTTCTATTGAAATCTTTCAAAGCAGCTACAACTAACAATGGAAACTCTTTGATCTTCATAGATGCCAAATAAAGTTAGATGTCATAGTTTAGTTAATTCTCAAACCTTTTGCACCTCTCTAACTCGGTAGGGATGATCTTTTTGGTATATCAGCTCAACTTTGCAAATCCATTTCATATTCTAAGACAGACCTATGCATCTACTTGAAAGAGATAAAAATATGTCTTTTCCATCAAGATAGTTCTATATAATATACTTTTTGTGAATTCTTCTAGAAACAAATTCGAAGTAAGGTATTTTGGTGCCCTTTGATCAGTTATGGTTTCCTATAATCTAAAAGTCTCTTCTTAAAGGAAGGAGGTATCACAAATCACATTCTCTTCTATTTTGCACTTTAACTTCTAGAGGATCCTAATAGTCCTCTTTAGCTAATACTTAGATGTTGTAGAATCATCTTAATTTTCAACAACAAAATCCATAGCTCCCATCTTCTTTACCCTCTTAAGCTAGGAGTTCTACAAGGACTGTAGAGGTGGTAGTGATGCTATGACAATTGTAACTTATCTTAACCACTCTATCATCTACTAAAATAAGGCTTGTTGTGCTTATATAGCTTACCCAACTTCACTTGAAGCTTATATCTCTTGCCATATAGGTGTTAATTTTTCTCTATCATACGTAGTGGAAAAATTAATAATTTGAGAGAAACTAGCAAAGATAATGGACTTAAATAATTTAAAATGCATCCTAAATAATAAATCTAGCAGTATTTCTTAATTTGCCACAAATAATGATAGTAGATTCCTTTTATGAGCTCTTCTCACTAGGTTATTGCAAACCATAGTGATTCTTTTTTAAGAACACCACCAAGGTAATTCACAGAAGAAGTTCATATAAGAGAGCAACTTGAAAATCTAGGTATTAGTAGGATTTTCAAGTGGATGAAGGAAGACGTAGAAATTTGTGTTTTTAATTGTACTATGTGGCAATTTTTACTACAAAAAAATATGCATATGGTGGCTACATCTATAAGGGTTATTTATATTTTAAATGAACCAATTTTAGATTGGATGTTGACGTTCAAAATTTGCCCAAATTTGGACTAAAATTGACCCACACATTGGGTCCTATTTAGTCTTATGTGCATAAGCCTTTTATTAGGCTTATGTGTAACTTACTTTAGCCCTATATTTATTAATCTTCTGTGACATTTCTAGGAAACATTTTCAATTAATAATTACTTTCATTAAAGGTCTTTTAAATATTTTAAAAGCCCATAAAAAATTAGAAGCAAGAACAATTAAAAATTGGACTCAGTAAGGCCTAAGTCTAAAAACTTAATTTTTGGACCGCACATTAGCAAATAGCCCCCAAGCCCATTTGCTTATTTCTTCTTCTTAATTAATCTTCCAATGAAATCCCATATCATTATAACATTAAATCTCATTATATCTTCCTTAAACCTCTTTTGTGTGTTTGACCTCATAGGTTTCCAGAATACCTTGGTAGTGCACAGTAAAATAGAGTTCTAATATAATTGAGACTCTATAGATTTAATCTTATTGAATCAATATCAATTCAAAAATTGTTATATCACTTGTATACAAGTCAAGAGAGGCATATAGATATGCATCATGACTACTCAAGTACTAAAAAGTCGAGTGCTTTAACTTAACCCTTCCATATATAGATACAATGTAATAAACTCCTTTCACCATCTTTTACCTCATCTACTTTTGAGTATAGACTTATGTCAACTCAAAGCTTAACTAAGTATGTCTAATTAAGCCTTACACATTTTATTCTAATAATTTCACCTTTATTCCCAAAATGCCCTTCATGAATCTTATTCACTCATGGCACTTTGCCCTTGCTAGAAATTTCTAAATATAGATTACTTATCAAAACTGTGAGATAAACTCCTCATAGTAATCTAGGGTGGTGAATCTTTTATTGAGCACTACCCTATCTTTAAATATGTTATGGCATACCCAAGCACCTCACTATGTATACTTCTTATTCGAAGTAAAAGATTTAAAGTCAATGTATTTTACTCTATATTTAAGAATGTTAGTGATCTCAAGTCTAAGGATACTTAAAAGATTTAAAGTCTATTCATATTAACTATGTCCCATCTTGTTAATACTATGATCAATGATATTTATGTATATCATGTTTACATGTAATAAGAATCTCACATGATACACACTTTATGATTTTCCTTTGCATTGTGATTATATACTAATGACTTTATAACATGGTTTAAGATGCTGCAAATAATTATATGTAATATATAAGAGTACAATGGTATAAAGAGAAATGCCTTATTTTCTTAATTCATAAAGTTTAAATACATGAATACTAACCTATTACATGAGCTCTAAGGAATACTTCTAACAATTTCCCACTTGTACTAGAGCTAATCACCCTTATACTTAATGCCTATCGCATTTACATATTGATCAAACATTCCTTGTGATAGTGCCTTTGTTATAGGATTAGTTATATTCTAATCTATGAGGACACTTTTAATTTTCGCATCCTATCCACTGATGATCTCTTTAATCAGATGGTAGTACCAAAGAACATGTTTATATCACTAATAAGACTGTGGTTCATAAGCTTATGCAATAGCCCTAGTGTTATCATAATATAAAGGTATTAGATTAACAATGCCTGCAACCACTCTAATTTTAGAAATAAACTTCTTAATCCAAACGGCTTTCTTAGCTACACTGGAAGTTGCTATATATTCAGCTTTAGTGGTAGAAACCATAGTCATATCCATTTTAGAACTCTTCCAAATAATTACTCCTTTATAGATAATGTATACATATCCAGATTGAGATTTACAGTTATCTTTATCAAATTAAAAGCTAGCATCCATATGCTCATTATCCTGTAGATCTCCTTCTAAATAAATCAAGAATAGTTCCTTACTCCTTATCAAGTACTTAATGATATTCTTGATTGCCACCCAATATTTCTCTTTGTAATTGGATTAGAATATGCTCATGACACTTAGAGCAAGTGCTATATAATGTCTCATACATAACAATACATAATGATGGATTCTATAGTTGAATCATATGGAATCCTACTCATACACTCTCTCTTCTTATGTCTTTGGTGACATAGATATAGAAAGGTGTTTGCCATGCAATATAGGAATATAACCTTTTTTTAGAGATATCCATGCTAAACCTCTTTAGCATCTTATCTATGTATGTAAATTATGAAAGAATAAGAAACCTTTTAGATTTATCTCTATAGATCCTGATCCTTGAAGTAGGTTGTTTCTCTAAAGTCTTTCATAGAGAACTATTTACTTAGCAAAATCTTGATCCACTAGAGGATAGAGATGTCATTTTCTATTAGTAGTATGTCATCTACATACAACATAAGAAAAAAAATTGTAGTCCAACTAATCTTTTTGTAAACACATGGTTTATCCATATTCTATGAGAAACTAAACTCTTTAATTGTCTTCTCAAAATGGATGTTCCTGCTCCTAAATGCTTGCTTCATTCCATAAATGTATCTTTAAAGCTTGCAGACTTGATAGCCATCTTTGGATGTAAAACCTTTAGGTTTTGTCATAAACACTTCTATTGATAATTTTTTGTTAAGAAGAGCTATCCTTACATCAATTTGCTAGATCTTATGATTATAAAAAGTAGCAATGGTAAGCAAAATCCAAATGGATTTAACCATCAGAACTAGAGAAAAGGTTTCATCAAAGTGAATCCCTTGTCTTTAATGATAACTTTTTTATACTAATTAAGCTTTAT
>CANXYI010333673.1:0-12063 GCA_948208565.1 Hura crepitans | reverse complement strand
TTAATCCCTACTATTAGATGAGCCCGGTCCTATGGTTGGGGTAAAAAATAAGGGCTATTACATAGCCTTTTAATTCCCTCTTGGTCTAGTGTCTTAGGTGTAATCTATCTAGTTGGGCTTATTAAATTAAGATGAATTAATATACAAACTTGATTGATGGCAAGCTATTACATAATTAATTTAATTAAAATTACTACAATGGCATTGGGGTAATTATTGGCAAAATGTGGCAAATCACCTAACTTGCATGAATTAACTGATATACCATCCACACATTATATATTAACTATCATATTATTATTGCATGTGAACCATTTCACATAACATGTTTTAAGTACATTATATTCACCACTGAGTTTTATACTCAGTGTACTAGTGTTTTGGTGTGTAGGTTGTAAAGATAAGCATTCTAGCCTCAGAGATCATGTAGTTGAGCAGCAAAGATTTCAAAGTGTACATAGAGTCTTTTTCTTTGTTTGTTAAGTTAGCACTCATGTAAATAGTGTAGGTTATTGGTTTAACATTCTTAAATACTACTTATGTCTATATATAAAAGGATAGGTGTGATGTATATAAATAGGCAGTTCATTTGAATGGCTTTCTTTTATGAGTTTTTGATATCTATGGGCCTAAGGCCCTGTGTGATTCTAATTTGTTTATTACTATGTGATGATATTGGCTAGGGGACCAGAAGGGTCTAAAAACTTAGAATGATTTTGTTGATACTAGAAGTGTTTTTACAAGTGAAAAAAATTTTGGTATGTCACCTAGGTAGCCGTTGTCTTACCCAATTTTCTCTGAAATGTAGTATGTCTATAAAATGGGTTTTCTAGGTATGTTATACCACATATAAACTAGTTTAAGTGTTAGATTGAAAACTTAAGCAATATCTGATAAAGTTTTAAAATGGCATATAAAAGTTACGGAGTACACACTTAGTATAATTCTAAGATGGGTGACTTAGTAGGAAATGCATCTCCTATTAGATTTCTTAGGTAGTCTAATAGGGGGTGTCACAAAGGGAGATCACAATATTAAATTGAAAAGAACTACACCAAATATGGGTGCCTATTTGCCTTTAGATAAAGATACACTACTTCAAATACGGGTGCCTATTTGCCTTTAAGGGAATTTTGAGATGTTGAACTAAAGAAAACTACACTGAATGTGGGTACCTATTTGCCTTTAGGTGAAGATAAGTTACACTGAATATGAGTGTATTTTTGTCTTCAATGGAATTTCAAGATGTTAAAGTTGAAGGAAACTATAATGAATGCGAGTGCCTGTTGACCTCTAGGTTCGTAAGTTACAGATAGACTGAGCTGAATCTGGTGATAAGTTCTAAAGAGTTGACTAGACAGAATTAAGTGATAGGTCTAAAAAAGCTAAATGTTTATCGAACTGAATCTAGTGTTGAGTTTAAATAAGATGATCAAACCAAAACTTGTGGTAAGTCTAAAGATAGTCTAATAGTGTGGACCGAACCTAATATGGTGGTAAGTCTAAAGATAGTTTGATAGCGTAGACTAAGCTAAGTCTATTAATAAGTCTTAAGAAATGGTCCAAACCATATATAGTGTTAAAGACAATAATATTGTGTAAGTATGTGTGTGACATCATATGCACATGTGTTGCGTGTGATGTAAGTGCATGACTGATGCATGAGTTAGAGGCCTAAATGTGTTTGGGGTGCATAGAAGTGATAAAGGTATCTAGGTGATGTATATGAGTGTGTATGACCTATATGACTAAGATGTGTGCACGTGTGAATTGATATGGACTGAGATGAATGTAGTGCCCTACATGGGCAAGTTTATGCTTTAGGTAAATGAATAAGACTTTTTTTTATGTAACTTTATCTTGAATGATGTGCACATACATGTCACTTGTCTTTTTTATTCATAAGCTATGTGAGGTATATGACTAAGGTCTAGATACGGTGTATATACCAAACAATTAAATGATAATGCATGTATGTTTGCACTAGTGCATGTAAACTTGATGAATGTTCTTTACTCGATTCTTTTTGATGAATATGCTAGACTCTATGAAAAATGCAAGTGTATGTATGTTATGTGCCTAAAGTGTGTGATTAATGCCAGATGCATTAATGCCTACAAAATGCTAGTATGTGAATAAGCTATTACATGTGTAAATTTATGAAAGTGTCAGGTGATGTGGTGACCTAATTTTCTCTTCAATGAATGAATACACTCTATCATATCTTAGATGAATAAGCGTGGAAGCATTAAGATGGTGAATGAGATGACTATAGTGAATTAATATGGTGATTGAGTGAATGAATGATATGTGTGTTGGTTCCTAATCTTTTCTAAATGAAGGAATACAACAAGGTATATTTTTGACTGAAGAATGCATTTTCTGATGGATGTATAAAGCATGTGTTTTTGCTTTTTTTTTTTTAATGAGGGGTTTTATTGACGATAAATGCATGTATAAGTAGCTACATGATGGGTATAACTTTTTCCTAGCTGACTGAATTAATGAATTACATCTTATGATGGATGAATGGTGAAGGCATATGTATGTTGAATGATGAATGCATCTTTCCTTATGATGAATAAATGTTCTTCTTATGATGGATGAATAGTTATGGTAGATGTAAGTTGAATAATGAATGCGACTTTTCTTATGATCAATAAATGGTGAAGATAGATAAATATTGAACGACAAATACATCTTTTCTTATAATGAATGAATGTTCTTCTTATGATGGATGAATGGTGATGGTAGATGCATATATAATGATGTTATTTTCCTAGAATGGATGTGAATAAGCAAATCTATAAACCAATAAATGTATTATTATTGTGATCACTCTTCTCCAAGACTCATCATATGAATGACTTGGGTGACATGGTAGTCTAAGGTGATGAAAACCTTAAGGAACGTGTAGAGGAGTATGTCAAGTTAAGAAGAAGGTAAAGAAAGGAAGTGGATTATTCCTTGATGAAGGAGTGGAGTAGGTTGAATGGAATGTGCTATAAAGGTGGTGAACAAAAATGTCAACTCACTATAGAGAGCATTTAAGCATGTGTGGCAAATGAATGAATGGTTATTATGAACAACTGATAGAGCCTACAAATGTATATGATTTCAAAGTATGGTACCCTTGTTATTAGCTAGTCTAAAGATTTTTCAACTAAATATTGTCTCTCAAGCTTTAATTATTGCCTAGATTGCCCTTTATGGGTTTTCGAGCTAATGAGGTACGATCTAATTTTTGCCTTGGTTACCCTTTACAAGTTTTCAACCTAGCAAGCTTCTTTTTCTTTTTCTTTTTCTTTTTAATTTAGCTTATCCATATTCAGTTAAGGCTTGGGATCTAATTAATTGAATTTGGACATGCACTTTTAAAAATGGCTAGATATGCACTTTTGCAAACTGTGAACTTGGAGTGTTATGTTTTGAAGCTTATGCCATGGGATGTTGATAGAGATGTCTAGATCAATAAGTAGCTTTCCATGGGTGATAGCTTTATTCTCCGTAATGCTTTTGAACCTTTGAGCTTTTGATCTTTTCAAGTACTGCATTAATGATATCCTTATTATTTGCTAGTGGTAAAGATTTTCTAAATAAATATTTTCTGTCGAATTCCCTAACTTTTTCCTAAGCTCATGCTTTTGATTGATTTGCCTAATAGGAATTAGAAAACTCATTTTTTTTTCTTTTTGAATAAAGGCAACCACAGTTCAAAAGAGAATGTTCAATTGTTTGACGCATAAGATGAACCCTTTTGTTCGAGTTTTATCATTTAAAGCCTTCTGACCTTTGGATTTTTGTGTGAGCAAGTAATAAAAAATGTTTGTCTTTTTAGAATGGCTCCTATAAGCTTTTAGGCTTTCAAGAAAATGATTGGACAAAATTCTTTTTGGAGACAAAAAATCGATGCTTTAATTTTTGGAGCTTAATGAGCTTAAAGCTCTTTTAAGATTTAAGAAAATCATTCATTTTTGTTTAATTGCCCCGAGCTTATATTTTTTTTATTTCTCATCTCACATTTAGGGATATTTCTCATGCCTTACAAGGAAAGATCAAGTTTTAAGCTTCAAAATTATGTGTAGCAGTAGTGACCCATCATGAATTATTTATGACACATGTGGATTAAGCTTATCATGATTATTTCCTTTTTTTATTATTTTATTATTTATTTATTTTGAATGTTTTTAAACTCTCTCAACTCACTTAAAGAGTACCATGTTGTGTAATGAAAGAGATGAATAAAGATGCTCTTGAAAAGCCAAAAAATGTTTTATTAAATTTTAATTGTTCAACTATAGAGGCAAAAGACAACTAGAAAATATCACAAAGGTAGACTATCATGTCTTCATTAGATCATTCCAAATCTTTGATTGGCATGACCCTATATTTAGTCAATAGTTGGCTTATAAGGTGGTAGACCAAACATTAGAAAGAGGGAACATCACTTTTTAGAGAATTTATGGATGACAGTGAGGTCAGATGATAGGTAATCTTCAAGATAAGGTATCACACCATAGTCTATAAGGTCTTAGATGGCTTAACAAAGGGCTTTGTAATTGTTAGTTACATAGCCAGTCTTTTGGTGATAAGCACAGTATAGGTCATAGTCATGGTTAGGTGAAAGAGGTAAGGACTGATATTTTGGTACTAAAGGTTAAAAGAGGTTTTCTTCTTTCAACTACTTGAGCACCATGGACAATGGATTATTTAGATGGGTAAATCTACATGAAATCTTTCTTAGCCCGATTGTTTGGTTATTGCTTACCCCTATGGTCAAATTCATGCCCATTGGGTTCTCTAGAGCACCTTGTTGTTGGACTTCTCAAATCCTTTCTTCTACGATTGCTATTATCCTTCATTCTATTATTGCTATTACCTTGTTTATGATGCGTTGGTTATTGATTTTTTTTATGTTGAAGAGTGTTGAAAAAAGGAAAGGGGTGAGTCTTTTCCTTTAAAGAGCCTAAGCAAAGGATAATCTATATAGTCAGTATGGTATGCATAATTAATATGATAGGATGCATGTTTCAAGCATTGTGATGCTATATATAGTGTACCCTACTGAAAAAAATGCATAAGGACATGGATGAATGCATGTGGCTAAAGTTTACATGATAGATGATACCTATCAATACTTAGGAGAATATGTGAATATGTGTGTGAGGTTTGTATGGTGGATGCATGTATGGATTAATAATGCATTAGGATAAAGTAATATGTCTAGCAAATGTATGCATATACATGTTATGTATGTTTCTAGTGATGCCTAACATTGTGTATGATTCCTAGTGATACCTATTAATCATTAATCCATCTTTTAAGAGGGAGCTGAAGTTGACCCACTTTGCAAAATGTGATTAAGGATTTTCCCCTTTCTAGATTAAATACAAATGACTAAAAATAAATTCATTTGCCTTATTTTACTAGAGGAAAAGTAATTGAAAATATTACAAAAGCTCACGACTAAACTAAAAAGAAGGAAAAGGAGAACAAGATTAATTGAGGGAGCTTTAAGCTTTCAGATAAAATATGTAATTGGCTTCAATGAGATCTTAGATAGCATGGCAGAGAGTGAGGCACTTATCAATGAGATGTCCCATCACTTAATGATAAGTACATAATAGATCAAACTTATGATTAGGTTGAAGAGGATCAATCCATGCCTTAGGCATTAATGGCTATAGTTTTTCTTCTTTTATAAGCTTATTCAAGCACCAATATAGATGATTGTCTAATTAGGAGAAATGGTGAGTCCTAACCATATTTACATTAGTGACTTAGCCTAAATTTTTATTTTGATGGGTAGGTTCCCCATTCTTCTTGAATCCTCTATTCTAAAGTGCTAATTCAAGATTAATAGCCATGTCCTTGAGCTGTTCCCATGTGGTAATACTTTTAACAAAAAGCACAACATTTATTTAGCTATTAGCATTCTTTATGAACATTTTAATCTGGTCAGTATGATCGAGCTTGTTTCTCAATTTCAATACCTTAGCCCTTTATCATTCTAAGTAATTAGAGAAGGATTCATTGGTTTTTTTGCATTCCAGTTGTAAGTCTTTAAGGGTTATTTCAATGGTTACAATATTTAAGTACCACTTGTTGAATGCATGAGCCAAATCTTCCTAATTCACTTTAACCTTCTTTTCCAAGCTGTGGTAGTAATCCAGGCTCCACCCAGTTAAAGACATACTAAACAAGATTACCATTTATGCTTTTGATAGATGGGTAGAGCTCATAGCTACTACACATTACTTAAAATGAGTCCTCATATTAGACATGCCATCGAACTTGCTTAAATTTGTCATTTTGAATTTATGGGGCATGGTATGATCCAGCTTTAAGCTGATGTCTTCTAGGTTGATGTCTTTGCCCTTGGTCACTAAATGACTCATGGCTTTTAGTTTTTCATTTAGCTCTTTGATAAGGGCTCTCTCATAACCATTGGGTGGTGGAACCTTATTATAGCTAGGCCTAATAGTTAGTATCTCTTCATTGAAAACCTAGTCATCAACCATTTCTTTCTTAACATTGTTAGTAGTAGAATGTTAGCTTTTATCTTATTGGGCACACATACTTGATAGTGAATTGGTTATGGCAGCTATCATCCTTTTCCCTATATTATGAAGGATCTCATTTAGCATGGCTTTTGTTACTACTTCATCTCTAGACATGATTGCTCTTCATTGGTAGTTTGAAGATAGATTAATGATGGGTGCAAAATAGAGGGTTTGTCCTGATAAATGAATTGTCTAAGATGATACATGGTATGTAAGGTGTGCTTTATGTATGAATGATGTCTTGCGAACAAATATGATGTATGCACATATGTAAATGTATGGTATGAATAGTTAATACATGAATGAGATCACAAGATGCGTGAATTTTTACAAGATGGGAACCATTGATGCATGGTTAGTGTGTCATGTGCTAGTATGAAGTGTGCATAAGTCTACATGAAATGTGTTTACAATGTATGATTTTATGAGAATATATGGTACATAAAAACTAGAAAGATATAAAGTTTATGTCATGAAGTAGATATAATGTTATGTACATAAGGATAAAAAGGATACATTTTGGGATGTACAAGGATAAACACATGAAATAGGCCTTCCAATCTTGTTACTCCTACACATGTGGTTTTAGCAATTCTTCCTAGGTGGGCTTACCTAAGCATCATCAAGGATGTATAGGTTTGACTATTGGTCCAATTTGGTCCAATGACCACTCATATTTAAAACGCATGCAAGTATAATGGCCTATGACATTTAAGTATGTTTGATATGAAATTAGGCTGGGCCCATTCCAAATAAAAGGCATAATAGGCTTGGCTCCCCTTCAAATAAGGTTAATTGTAATAGGCCTATATAGCAATCATAATGTAATCATGAAACTCTTAGGGTCATACAACCTATGCAAAGATGTTATGTTCGCCTGCATAGGCTCATGGTCTAGTCTTTAAAGGTTTTTATGGCTCCCACAAGTGAGGGTCCTTTTAAACAAGTCTTTTCAATCAAGGATAATATTAATAAGTTAGCTCACAATTTCATATACCCAAAGTTACAAGGCTTGTGAGTGATGAATATGCTATCAATTCCCAATTCTTGAATGTAAAATAAGGTCATAGTTTGTAACACCATCTAGGGTAGAAAAGGACACAGTGTATATAAGATGAAATACATGAGAATAGTAAAAATTAGAATACTGGAAGGCATATTATATGGCCACTTTCGAATTCAATTCCCAATCCCTAATGGAGTCACCTATGTAACTTTATTGTATTTTATTAGTGATAAGGTGGTTAGTGTTTGGAGTCACCACCTAGCTCTACAATAGGATGACTAATCTTTTACCCAGAAAGTTAAAATCAAATCTTATTTATGCTCTAATAATATACCTTCCTTTATATTCTAACCTTTATCAATCTAATATCATGCAAACAAGTATTTTTATTTAAAGCATTCATGTCACCTTTTCACTTAGAAATAATAAATTGCAATATTAAGAATATTCAATAAGCATAAGCATATATTAATCACCTAGAAATCAAGTCATTATTTAGTTATTATTTGTCCTGACAATTACCTATAAGTCCACAGGAATTGGTGGTAATTACCTAAGTTCCATCTATAAGAGACTAGACTTTGTCAAAATATTTTTTTATGTGACTTATTAAGGAAAAATCAAAACCATTTTATTAAGAAAACACCAATTAATTATGTAGAAAATCATTGATGTGAAGTTAGGCATTTTGGCATGTAAAATGAGTTATTGATTTACTTATCACAACCCAAAATAGACAAAAAAAGATAAAAGGTATAAAAATAAATAAACAAAGAGAGAGTAAACTATTTGGTTTTATCTTTACATCATCAAGTCTATGTAGACTCACTAAGTCTTTGATATATATCTATGTGATCTATGATGTATCATGGCTAATATGACTATTGGGATTACTTATCCAATAAAAAGGGCCACCCTTGTATAACTCAAGGAAAGGGATGAGTAATATTGATAATGGTCCATTAGGACCTAAGAATAATACGTTATAGAATGATAACATGTGTAATATGAATATGAATGATCATGGCACATGCCCATTCAATGGTTGTGAGTGAGAGAAAGACAAATTAATTATACAAAGGAAAACATGAAGGTAAATGCATATATTATTAAAGACATAAATTCAAAACATATCTTCATGTTGACTACCCTATCCATATTAAGGAATAGAATAGTCATACAAAATGATAACGACATGTAAGCATGTGAACATGGTAAGCATAATATGTTGAAACATAGTATACAAAATAAATGAAGAACTATTATCAAACAATAGTCCATATATACATTAGATCATGTATATATAAATATATTAATTCTGTATAGACCTTATCATATATTAAGGCAAGCTTGTGCGATAAAAGTGTTAATTATAGAATGGTCACATCATCTTAATAGGCAATTGCATGCAATTAAAACAATTTAAACTATCAACCTACTCTTATAATGGATGTGGGGATCCCATAGAATCACCTCACGTATTATTAATCATAGGAGATTATTGGTTTACAAAAACAAAACATGCAAAATGGATGATAATAATGAACAATATAATCCATAGATCTTTCCTTGTATGTAAGCTTTAAGAAATGATGTAAAGGTTGGATTTTAGGAAAAAAGATTATTTTGAGTGTAGGCTAAGGACTAGAAGGTCGATCCTGCTTTGGAGTCCATGTCTGGACTCTCAAAATAGTGGGTTAAGAGCTTTCTAATTGCCTCCTTTAATTTCTCTTTGGCTCCCCCTCTAATTCTTAACCAAGAGAGGGTATTTTATAGGCTTGGTGGATGGCTCTTTCATCTAAAAGAGGTAAAGTCTTGGTAGGATAAAGAAATAGAGTCCAGACAAGAAGTTCACACTTTTAAAAGCTTTTCATTGGCATATACTTATGGACTTTGGTTTTTAAGTCTGTGCTGACTTAGGATTTAGGTCCACCCTGGTAGTTCTTAAGCCTTAGTCCTAGTTTGGTCTAAGTTTATTGTAGTTCTTATAGATATAGGCTTCAATTTGTTCGGGTGGACTTTAGACCATGGGCTTTACTATTCTAGATTGGGTCTTTTATTAATTAGGGTGAAGCATGTGACATAAAGTCCAGGTGGACTTCTACCAAGTATGTCTATATGGACCATGTTTCTAAGTTCATGTCTTATTGCTTAAGCCTGTATCTAATTATCATCATAGGCTTAATAGCAAGGCATCTACAATAGTAAAAACCTAACCTCGAGGTGTACAAATAAGAGGAGGCATGAATTAAGGGCCACATGAGCTAAAGGCAGTCCTCAACCTCTTTCATGAGGAGGGAAGTTCAGTCTATAGAGTAGGAACAGAAGCCTATAAAGAAAATTAAGTTAGAAATAACACTTAAGAAATTGAGAAAAAAAAAAGAAAAGTATACTTAAGAAGTGGGGCAAGAAGTTCAGGGCACCTAGGTCAGTAAGTGAGCAAATGCCGATGAGGGGTACTCCTTCCCATCAATTTCCACTAATGTATCTCTTGGGATCCTAGTAGTCATCCCTTACACAAACTCAGAGTCAACAATGTATCCCCCGAACAACAATGAGTTAGAAGAACTCTAAAAGACATAGCAAGCATCAATCTCTATGTGCTAGCTCAACACATATTCTCCTAGGAACTAGGAGTAAGCTTTTATAGTTGTCAGCAAAATCTTATGGGAGGATAGCTCTTGAGTAGAATGCAAAAACTCAAGCATCTCTTCTAGTGGGAAAACCCACCATGCCAAATCAATCTAAAAAGGAACCATATAAGCATTAATTCAATATTTAATAAACCAAATCATAGTTTATATTTATATTTCCAGTATTACTCATGTCAGACAAAGCTTGAGAGGTGAGATATTAATGATATTGCAATAAGGAAGAGGCATTCTAAGGCCCTGAAGCTAGCCTAACCGATCTATCTATTACTAGATAGAGGCGAGGAATGTCCAACTCATATTGGTGGGGCAATAGATGCAACTCATACACACAAACCTAAAAATGAAAAAGTAAAAACCATCTTAATCAATCCCAAAAATTTTTAGACCAGATAGGTAAAATGTTACTTGTTAGAACCCCTAACATAAAGCCTTGTGCAAATCAATGGCTTTTCTTAGCTTATACAGCCATGTCCAAACTCTTTAACATCCAATCAAGGAAAAGAGTAGCATTAGTTCTAGGATTTAATACCCTTGATACCCACTAAGAAACGTATAAAGCACTAACTAACAATGGTATTAGCAATGGCAAATAATGTGGTGCCCAACAAATATAGAATAAAGCAACTTATGTACTTATCGAGCTCGAGCTTCTAGATGGAGCTACATCCATCCATCTCTCACATAAGTCTCTATTTCAAATGCTCCTAGAATAATCCTATAGCTTGGATCAAAATAGGTCTCTCGCATTCTAGAGATGATGTAACGCCTATAAGTCTAAGTTTCATGAACAATACCTCCGTGGCATGAATAGTATTTCCTATGAGTCGGGGGACCTTTGTAAGGCCAAAAAGGGGCGTATTGGCCATAAAAATTTGATGGGAAAGAAAATAGAGAAAATGAAATAATTTAAAATTTTAGCATAACCAATAAATCATTTTGGGTTAAGAATTGATGAATAGTGACATAAAATGAGGTTATGCCAAGACAACCCAAGGATGTGCTCGGACAAACCCAAAAATACTATACCTTGAACCTAAAAAATTCCAATCTATATGGTGGTGAATGAATTCTAATTTTCTAAAACCATATGATATTTATTTAGATTATATTATTTTAGCGAGTGAATAGTAATTATAGCTATCGATTGAATTTTGACTTGAAATTTTATGAGTCTCTTCATGGCACTAATATAGGATTTTTAAAACTAGAATGGCTATTTTTGGAGGTCTACAAAAATATCTATGAATTTTTTAAGTTTAAATAAAAATAGGGAGAATACGGACCGTTGGATTACCATATGGTTCGAGCTAAGCTGTTCACCCAACTAATATAAAACGGGGTGCATATGTGGGAGTGCCACATGTGCCAAAGCCGTCTTCCTCCTTCCAAAAACCTCCCAAAGCTGATGCTATACATACACACTCTCTCTTTCCTCCCACCACTAAATCTTGCACTCCATATATGGTTCCAGACATCTATAGTCTATAGAAGTTAATTCAATTAACAAAAATCAGAAAAAGAAGCTAGAAAGTGAGATTTTGCTACTTGGTGAATAGTGCTAATTTTAGGTGTAAGTGTTTTTAATTCAATTTTTATTTTTGTTTTAGGTAGCCTATGTTATTGTAACGACCGTCAATCGACGTCTTTATGAACAGTGCATTCGGAACCCGATTGATGTTCCCCGTGGTGCGGGTCTTATGAACAGTGCATTCGGAACCCGATTGATGTTTCCCGTGGTGCGGGTCATCATTTCGAGTCCGATGACTGGTATATTGTTCATAAAACTTTGACGGGCCTGAAAAGGGTCAAAATGAAAGAATTAAAATTTTTAGCAGAACCA
>CANXYI010333655.1:0-10636 GCA_948208565.1 Hura crepitans | reverse complement strand
AACTCATTTTATGTCACTATTCACTAGTTCTTAGCTTGAAATGATTTATTGGTTCTACTAAAATTTTAAATAAATATCAGATGATCTAAGAAAATTAAAATTCCTTCATTAAAATATAGATTGGAATTTTTTAGCTTCAGGGTATGGTATACTAGCATCTGTACAGGCACATCATAGAGCTGTCTTAGTAAAAACTCATTTTATATCACTATTCACTAGTTCTTAGCTTGAAATGATTTATTGGTTCTGCTAAATTTTTAAATTATTTCATTTTACCCATTTTTGGCCCATTAAATTTTTATGACTAATATACCTCTCTACGAGATTACTAAAGTGCCTTAACTTTTGAAAAGCATTGTTCTAGCATCGAAGGTACTATTCATAAAATTCTGACTTACGGGTATTACAAAATAGGTGAGGGTACTGATGTCTCTTGGTGTCCTCACATTCTCATGTGGATTCTTTAGTATTGTGACTCCTCCATAATACCTTTACCAACTAAATAGGCTTAATTTCTAACTCTTTTCTCTCATAAGCTAAGATTTGAGAGGTTCTTCCTCATAAGTAAATTTAGGATACAACTTTACAGACTCTACTAATATTACATGAGATAGATCCAATTGGTACTTTCTTAACAATGACACATGTAAAACATTATGGATCTTGTCAAACTTAGAAGGCAAAGCTAGTATGTAGGCAATTAGACCAACATGCTCAATGACTTCATTTTAACCATTAAGCCTAAAGCTAAGCTTTTGTTTTCCACCAAACCAAAGAACTCTCTTCCAAGGAGAGACTTTCAAGAACACCTATCCATACCTTGTACTTATTGTCCTATCTCTTCAAGTCTGCATAGGACTTCTACCTATCTATGGTCATCTTCAAATTATCCTTGATTACCTTCAATTTATCCTCAATTTGTTAAATATAATCCAATCCAAACACCTTATCCTTAATAAAGTTAAAGCACCATAGAGGAGTTTTTCTCTTTCTGCCATAAAAGTGCATTATAAGGAGCTATCATAATACTAGCCTGATAGATGTTATTATAATCAAATTCAATAAGCAACTAGTATCTATCCCAATAACCCTTAAACTCAATAGCATAACTCATCAATATGTTATTAAATACTTTGATAAATTGTTTTGACTAGGAATCTATTTATTGAAAGAAAGTCATACTAAAATAGAACTTTGTGCCTAACACCTTATGCAAATAATTCTAAAACCATGAGGTAAACCTTAGATCTCTATCAGACACAATATAAGTAGTCACTTCATGCAATTTGACTATCTCTTGGACATAGGGCTTAACTAACCGCTCTAAAGATTAGTTAGTCCTCACTTGTGAGAAATAAACAGACTTAGTCAATTTGTCGGCTACCACCCACATTGCATCATGCTTTTTCTGAGTCAATAGAAGACCATTAACAAAATCCATAGTGATTCTATCCCATTTCTATTTAGGTATTGCAAAAAGCTATAGCAAACCTGAAGGAACTTAGTGTTTAGCCTTAACTTGTTGACATGTCAAACACTTAGTCACCTATTCCACTACGTCCCTTTTCATACTCGAACAATAATAGTAGGCTTTCATATTTTTGTACATCTTAATAATACTTAGGTGCATAACATATGAATTGCCATGGGCATCATTCAAAATTAACCTCTTTAAATTAGTATCATTTGGCTCACACAATATACCTTGATAGTACAATTAACCTTCATTTAACTCAAACATTATTGGTTTCCTCTCTTAGATTAGCCTTATCACATTATATAGCTTCTTATCTTTCTCCTTAACTTCTCTTGCTTGTTTAATCAAATTAGGCTTTATTCTCATCTTAGCTATAAGTGCTCCATCCCAAGTGATTCTCAATTGTGTATCCATTGCCCTCAAAGCTACATATAAATAGACCATAATAGCACACATTATCATGGAACCTTTAAAGGTACATGTAACTAAATGAAAACTCAAATCTCATTAGAGTTATACCTGCCAAAAATTTTCTATAATGCCTCTCACTTAACTTAGTAATGAATCCGAATGAGAGATATCATGCAATCGATATCACTTATTTATTAACAATGTAATCTATACAAAACTTTAATTAAAACTATACACAATTAGGTTGAGCTAACTCGACACCATCGTGTCAAAATTCTAGTAGTATAATGGCTACTCAGAGACACTTTTCGACACTTTTCCAAAATAAAAAACTTGTATAAAAGTAAATATATAGCTCAAAAAACATCTAAACTACACTCAACTCATCATCCATAGCTTCTTTCACATACATATATCAACAATCATATTTTAAAGCTAATAGACTATCATTATATCTCTTTAAAACCACAAAAGCATAAAAAAGCCATATATACTTATTTATATACAACTATTAATACTTTACTAATTACATCCTTTAACTAACATGTCCTAACACCCTATTTACATACAAATGCCCTTACATATTTGTACAAAACTTCACATGAACTTATAAAATAAAATATGTTGCAAAAAATCTTATACTAATAGGTGGTGTAAAACTTAATCTTCACTTTATATACACTTAAACCTATATGCCTCAAAATAAACAAGGATAGATTAAGTTTCATAGCTTAGTGGTGTATCTAAGAATAATAAGCATAATCTTTACACATACACTTCATACCTTACATGCATTTTCAATTTATAGTATGCATAAGAATCATACTTCTCATGTAATTATAGTGAAAGCCAATTATACATGATATGTTGTATTATGCAAGTTTACTAATCCATTATCATTACTCTTTACACATACTTATTATTAAGACTTACGGTATATTTCATTAAGATTACACATACTTAATAGAAAATGATCATAATATTAGATAATAGGATGAAACAGGCCATAGTGGCCATGTTGAACTTCAAATGCCATCATATCAGACCATAAAGATCAAAAGCAAACATAGTGGTGATGATTACGGGACATGGGATATGATTATGTACCTAAAGGTCATGGTTATGGGCTATAAGGCCATAAATCTAGGCTTAAGGCCATAGTGAGGTACTAAAGTACCCTAGCAACTACTAAAGTCCCTAGTAGACTAGTCAATTAATCTAAACAAGGTTTTCCACATCTATATAGGCATGTTCCATTCCTAAATTATGTTTCACATGGTGACATCAAATTTTACATAAGTTCTATGTATTATTATAGTTTTCTCATAAGACTTCTAGTGGTCATTATTACATATATTTATATATTCCATTTTACAGTTCCATTCATTCGAACAACACATGATGAATGGTAAATACCCTCATTTCTTATATATATATATATATATATATATATATATATATATATATAGGTTGCTCACTTTATGCATCATATGTATTATAATACATATATCAAAATAAGCATTTACATATAGAATTCCACGTTTGAATGATACTACCATTTTTATACTTTGTACCAAGTCATAGGAATGGATTTGCATGCATTTACATATATATGGATGTTAACATGTTAAAGCACCCTTCACATGCTTAGTAAATAAGATGGAAGTTAACTATATTTGCTATATTCTCTTATTTATAGGTTTTAGCCAATATGCATTCAGCACACTACGATGGCAATTAATTTTATTTATACTCATTCTTACACCAACTTAATGTGAAGTTATCATGTTAGGAAAGTTATTTACGAGAGATTTATTAATTCCATAGATTACACTTTATTCGGCTATTACATAATCACACACTTCACTTACCATTTTATTTTTAAACACACAATCCTATATCAATACTAACCATTATTAGCATGTTTCATATTGCATATGTAAAAAATTATCCCTTACTCTTTATACCCACCATTCGACAAACACAATATCACATACTACACTTGCCTTTTCATTCTTATATACATAAATTTACATTAATTTCATGAATTATTAACATTTTACATAATGCATACATAAAATGATAATTATTTACTATATGTATATACCTTTTGGCCATACCTATGCACACACTCATTTTGCCTTTATTTCAATATGAATATTTAAATTCTTCAAGTTCATGCTAGCTTAGCCTAAAACATCATGCATGTGCATTAAACACCTTAATCTATATGCATATTCATTTTTGCTTTCTTATGTTCAACACTTTATACTAATTTACATTCACATAAACACACCATTTCATGCTTAAATATCATTTAAAATAGTTACATACTCATTTTATACTTTAACTATGTGGAAAGTGCACACATATTAGTTTCACATAACACTTTATCATGCATAAATCTTAAATTAAACTTAGATACATGTACAAATAAGCTTTAAAAAGCTATTCTAACCTCTAGTTCATTTCTTCTTGGCTTTTTCCCTTGCTTTCGGCATCTTTCAATACATACATAATAGCTAAAAATGAAGGAAAATTAATAAAAAATGCAAAAGCTTCTAAATTTGAAATTGACCCTAAAAAACTTCAATTAGAGCCTTAAGAAGTTTCTTAAAAATATAAAAAAATTCAAAAATATCCACTTATGTGGAAACTAGTTACTATTCACCATATAATAGAAAAAATGAAATTCACCATTAAAAAAACAAATATCTTGCTAAAAATCACTTGTAGTGGTTGAGATTGATGGTTTAAAAGTGATTGATGTTAGTTAGAATGGAGGAATTAAAGAAAAATAGAGCTTTAAACCTCTCCCAAGCATTCTTGAAGCTGATAATTTTGAGGAGGAAGAGAGGGGCTACTTTTGCTCATCTCAAATCCAAATTTCCCGCTTTTATACTTATAATTGGATGGTCATAATCTCTTTTGAAAATTAAATCCAAGGCTTTTTGTTTCTATTTTTATAAAAATTGAAATTTTATGGAGTTTTTGCTCCCTTTTATTTTTCTCTATTAATCCATTAATCAATTATAATTTCTTATGATCCCAAATATTGATATATATTATTACTCAAAGGCCCTAAAAAATTTATAACAAAAACCTTGAAATTTTGATTCAAAATAACCATTTTGCCTTAATTAATTTTTAATAAATTCTCTTGATATCAAAATATTCCAATTCTAAATCTATTAAAGTATTTACAATATTTGAGTATTAGATTGCGATATTTTGAGTCAATTTGTTCAAAACCACTAAATTTATTGTTTTACATTTGATTATGTTACTATTTATAATTAACTACCACAAAACATTTTTCTACTTTTAACGTACTTAATGATTTCATTTTCCTTCAAATTTCACTCAAACTTTTATTATAAATAATACTTCCAAAAAAATTAGTGTGACTTAGGTCTTAGGAAACATTATTCAAATCCTTAGAAGTACTATTCATCACTCGGGACTTTTGGGTGTTACATTTTTCCCCTTTTAAAAGAATTTTATCCTTAAAATCACCCTTGGTTCAAACAACTAAAGATAATGCTCCCTTACATGGGCTTCACTTTCCTATGTTTCTTCTTTTATGTTATGATACATCCATAGTGCTTCCTCAAATGATTTTTCCTCTACTCTTTCACTTCTTATGCTAAAAACTTTACTGGCTCATCTTTATATGATAAGTCTGGTTAAATTTCAATCTCATCAGCTTGTAACACAAGTGAAGGATTAGACTTGTATCACTTTAGCATTGACATATAGAAGAAATCATGAATCTATTACCATACTTATGGTAAGGCTAGTCTATAGGCAATCGGTACCACACACTATATTATCTCGTATGGACCCATAAACATAAGACTCAACTTGCCTTTCTTCCCAAATCTCAGCACCTTCTTACATGGTGATACCTTGAGAAATACTCTGTCACCAACTTCATATTCAATATCTTTTTGTTTTAGATATACATAAGATTTCGATAGATTAGAAGCAACTTTCATTCTATCTCTGATGATATTGACTTTTGCTTTAACATATCTAGTCAAATCTAGTCCTTTGATTTTACTTTCACTTAACTCACTCTAACATAAAGGAGTTTTACACTTCATTTTATATCAAGCCTCGCAAGGCGCTATGCATAAACTTGAATGATGATTGTTATTATATGTAAATTTTGCTATGGAGAGATATCTATCTCAACTTCTTTTAATCTCAATTGTTCAACTTCTCAACATATCTTCTAGCACTTATAAAATATGTTTCCATTATAAGCATTATAAGTAACTAGATGTCAAAGTCAATCAAATACATAAGTTACCTCATTGACTCATTTGAGTTGGCTATCCATTTGTTGTTAAAATGTTGTAATAAAATTGAATTAAGTGCCTAAAGCACTTTATAACTTCTTTTAGAATCTCAAGTTAAACCTTAGATCTTGATATGATATAATTGATGATAGCACTCCTTAAAGCCTTAAAATCTCATCATTATACAACACTGCATGTTTCTCAAGAGAATAATATATCCTCACTCATATGAAATGAGCAGTCTTGGTCAATTAATGTATAATCATTAGTAAGGAATCACATTTGTTTCTTGTCATTGGTAAACATAATAAACAAATCCTTGGTAACTCTTTCCCATTTCCTTTCCAGTATTACAATTAGATGAACAAACTAAAAGGAAACTGATGTTTTACTTTAACTTGTTGTTAAGTAAGACACTTAGCCACAAACTCTATTACATCCTCCTTTACACGATGCCACCAGTAATATGGCTTTAAGACCTAATACATCTTAATCCTACTAGGATTCATAACATAAGGTGTACTACATGTTTCACTCAAGATCTATTTCTTCACTTTTTTAACATTAGATAAACATAGACAATTCTGATTGTATAGGCACCCATCAGTCTTAACCTCCAACATAGAATACTTCCCTTCTTAGATGGAACTCATAACACTCATAAGCTTATTTTCATCTTTTTATGCCTCATTCACTTATTGTAAAAGATTTGGCCTAGTTTTTAATTAGTCGATAAAGCTCTATCATCCATGATCTTCAACCTAGCATATAAAGTCCTCATAGTTGACATAAACTTTCTTGTCAAAGAATTAGCTATTACATTATCTTTGCCTAAATAAAAATCAATTAGATAATCAAAGTCTTTAACTAACTCCATCCATCTTTTTTACCTTAGATTTAACCCCTTATGTGTATGGAGCTACTTCAAACTCATGTAATCTAAATAAGTAAACACTTCTCACCACAAAGATAATGCCTTTAAATCTTTAAAGCAAAAACAATGGCTACTAGCTCAAGGTTATGTATAGGATAATTCTTCTCATGTGGCTTCAACTACCTCAAGGCATAGGTAACAACCTTGCCTTTTTATATCAATGCACATCCCAAGCCATTCAAAGATACATCATTATATATGGTGAAACCCTTCTTTGATACTTGGCATTTATCAACCAAAGCAAACCTAGCATTCTTGTGCAATAAGTGAGTCGCAGGTGCTGCAATCATGGAGAAACCCTTGACAAATTGCTTATAATTTCCAGCCAATCCTAGAAAACTATATCTTAGTAATATTTTTAGGTGGTTTCCATTATAGGATTGCTTTTACTTTAATGAGATCAATCAAAAACTATTACCATATGCTATGTGTCTTAAGAAAGATAACTCATTAAGCTAAAACTCACACTTACTTAGTTTGGCAAATAACTTTTCATCTCTCAAAGTTCAAATGAGGTTTTTTTCACTTTTTGCATAGTGGGCCTTTGATAGAGGCCAACACAATGGGTAATTAGTTTAGTGGTAGAGCACGCCCTACAACTCTGAGATATTACTCATGCTTATTGTTATTTATGGACTAGCCTAGAATATCACCATTAAAAATACAACAAATTGATTTAAATAAGGATGTAAGACTTAATTCATCAAATCTATAAAAGCTATAGAAGCATTGGTAAGCTCAAATGGCATTACAAAAATTCATATTGCCCATAATAATTTTTAAAATAGTCTCAAGAACATTTATCTCCTTCACTCTCAACTCATAATAACTTGATCTTAGGTAAATCTTAGAGAATACCCTAGTTTCCTCAAGGTTATCAAAGAAATTATTAATGTGAGGTAATAGGTACATATTCTTAACTATAACCATGTTTAGCTATATATAATATACACATAAGCTCATGGATGCATTATTTTTCTTCAGAAATAACATTAGAGCTCCCTTAGGTGAAATACATGGTTTACTAAATTCATTACCAAGTAGCTCTTGCAATTGAACCTTTAGTTCTTTTAACTTTGTAGAAGTTATCTTGTAAGGTGAAATTGAAATTTGTGCGATGCTCAAATATACTTCAATCCAAAACTCAAGTTCCTTTTTAGGAGGTAAACTAGGTAACTCATTAAGGAAAACATCATAAAATTTTAACACAATTAGGATCTAACTTACATTCGGTTCTTCCTCCTTCATATCTATCATATGAGCCAAATAAGCATCACACCCTTTTTTATTAATCTCCTAGCCATAGTGGTTGAGATAACATTTGGCAAGAAATATTTTCTTTTACTTTTAACTATAATCTCCTTCCCATTAACCATTTTAAGGGTAATAGTCTTCTATTTGTAATCTATTGAAGCTTGATGCTTAGGCAACCAATCCATATCTAATATAAGTTCGAACTCATCTAAAGGCAACTCAATGAGATCTATAGAAAACTCAAATCCTTGCACCATAAATGAACATTCTCTATAGATTATATTCACTATCAAATGATTTCTAAACACTGCTTCTAAACTTAAATCATGTGCTCAAGTTGAGCATATATATGAATATGTATAACTTAGATATATCAATGCTATGGTAGGTAAATCAAAGATATCAAAAGTACTAGCTATAACATTATGTGAATTAATATCCTTTAAGGCCATGGTGACATGCTACCTCGCTGGTGCTTATGGCTCAATGTTGTTGACTATTTCTGATATAGCCCTCTGACTACCCTAAGTCTATCACCTCTATCCTATCACTGCCCAGTAGAAGTAGTTGGAGATTAAGCCTAAAACTATGAAGTAGCTACTGATCTTTTAGGAAAATCTCTAAATAAATGTTATTTGGAATTGTAATAATAATAAAGTCAGTATCTTTTTCTAGGAAGTACATTATGTCACTTTCAACAGTGCTCATATAATACCACTAGTGTATTCTTGACAGTAGGTGTAGGTGCAGGTGTACTAGACACCTAAAACTAGTTTCTAAGTTTAGATTGTGATCTCTACCAAAACCTTTGTGAATAAGTCTTCCTCTAAGACTATTGTTGTAACTACTCTACTTATGCTTCCTATAGACATTTGAAGTAGAACTGGCCAAACTATGATTATATAAGCTCTTTTATTAGAAACTCTCCCTTTTTTATTTTTATATCTCCTTTATAGTATAAGGTATAGCAACTAACATAGTAAACTCTTTAATTTTTAAAGCTACCACATGCAGATGAATATCTTAATTTAACCCCTTAATTAAGTCATTTACATCTCTCCATCTTAGTAGCAACTCTCTCTCTCTAGCATACAAGCTCAACTTGGCAAACTCTTTCTCGTATTTTGAGAAAGTTTTATGTTTTTATTTTATAGAGATAAACTTCTATCTCTTCCCTTTTTGGATAGTTTTATGCAATATATTTCTTCCTAAACTCTTATAGGACAAAATCCCAAGTAAGATCCTTTGGTGCTCTCTAATCTGTTATGGTGTACTGCCATTTGTAGGCTTATTCCTCGAGTAATGATATAGCACGTATCACATTTTCCTTTGGTGTACACCTTAATTATTAAATGATCCTAATAGTCCTCTTAAGCTAATACATTAAGGCTGCTAAGTCCCTCTCTCTTTATTCTCTTAAGGTATGTCTTTTACATAAATTGTAGAGGTGGAAGTGGTGGCTGTACAGGTATTGGTAGTAGTGTAGTAACTATTGTTCCTTACCTCAAAAGGTCTACCATATAATGGTGTAGAGTAGGCTATGCTTGAGCAGCTTATTCAACTACACTTTAGACTTATGTATTTAGTCTTGCAAGCTCATTGTCACCTGTTGTTAGAGCACAGCTCTTAACCTCTTCACCCTCACCTTATAGTGTGGATTTATCCATCTTTGATCTATATGAAATATAACTTAGAAATTGCAGTAATAAAAACTTATGCCATTCATGACCTTAAACCCTAGACAATTATATGTAACCTTATATGCTTAGGAATATCTAAACTAAAGCTTTAATACCAATAAATGTGATAGCCCTCACCTGACCTGATACCCAATCCAAATGAAAGATATCACATAATGGATATAACTTACTTAACAATTTATAGACTTTTTGATTCTTTAATTATTATGTAATACATTTAACACTTGAATTAAAACCATGTAACTTTGGTTAAACTAACTTGGTGTCATCATTTCAAAAATCCAGTACCATAATAACTAATTAAAGACACTTTTCCAAATTATAAACATGTATAAAATCACTTCTATAGCTCAACAAACTTCTAAACTACATATAACCCATCATCCTTATCTGTATTCACATATATATAACTTTAGGTTAAACAAACTTAGGGTCATCATCTTGAAAATCTTGAGCGTAACAACTACTCAAAGACACTTTCCCAAATTATAAACATGTATAAAAGCACTTCTATAACTCAAAAATTTCCAAACTAGACACAACTCATCATCCTTAT
>CANXYI010333587.1:0-11201 GCA_948208565.1 Hura crepitans | reverse complement strand
TGGGCTTTAGTTACACTAATCGATGATTTTTAAAATTGAAATGAGAATCTGTAGCCCAGGGACTTTTCTGTGAATTTCTAAAGCTAAAAGTGGCATAAAGTGAATTTTAACTTGAAATTTTATGTGGGCCCTAGTTACACTAATTGAGGATTTTTAAAACTAAAATGACAATTTTTGAAGGCCCTGAGAATTTTTTGTGAATTTTTGAAGCCAAAAGTAACATAGATTGATTTTTAGCCCTTAGATCACCACACAGCCACCCATGCATAAATGAGAGGTTACACGTGGGCACTTCACATGTGCCAAAAGCCTTTCTTCCACCTTGAAATTTCTCTAAGGCTGACACCATTTCCACCATTTTCTCCCCCAAAATTCTTCATTTCTCTTTCCTCTAACTTCACAAATATTATAGGAAAATAAACCTCCATCATCCATAGGTGTCAATTCCACCAAGAAAATTAAGGAAAAGAACTCAATTTGGGAGATTCACCACTTGGGTGAATAGTGATCAAATTGTGTGTAAGTACTCCAATTCCATTTTTTATTTTTGATATAGGTAGATTAGAGTATTCTAAGAATTTCTATTATTTTAGATTTTCATTTGGAGCTCTAGATATTTTTAAGAATTTTTCTAAGGTGAAAATTGTGTATGCTTAGGGGTGGCACATATAAGTGAGGAAACCCAAAGAGATAAGCATAAAAGTGGTGGAGAAAATGGTGTTCTCACACCCTAGGTATGTGGAATAAGTTAAATTTGATATGTCATATGTATATGCCTCATTTAGGTGTAAATACCTTGTATTGAACTTTATAATCTTAGGTATATGCATGGTAATTTAGTGAATTGGTGTCATAAAGTGGTTAATGGCATTGAAATAATAGAGTTTGCATGATTATTTGGGAAAGGAATGCATGTGTATGTGTGGTTGCATGCTTGGCCGAAATGTATGCCTCATAGGCCATAATGCGTATTATAATGGTTATAGCATTTCAAGTGAGGATAGTAAAATGTTTGGTGTGAAATTGGGATGATTTGGTACCATAATGTTGATTGGTGTAATGGTTACTAATATGGCACAAATGTGTATATTAAGGCATGACTTGGTACCTAGTGGTGTAGCTAAAGTTTATAAGTGAATTGGTAAAGAAAATAAGGAAAATTGAACTTAGTATGTGTTGGTATGAGAAAGGCTTAAAATGAAAAAATAACCAAATGAATAGTGTCAGTTGCGAAAACTGGCCATATGAATAGTAACTTTGTGACTGTGGGCAAAGTTATAGAAAATTGTGTGCTTTTTGTCTTAACACGTAATCAAATGGTAACATTAGACTTGTGAATTAAAAATGTCAAGATTCATAGGCTAAGTTTGTTATTGACCCATCAGTTAGACACACACTGGATGGATTGATCGGTAAACTAGGGAGTTAGTAGCTGCTAGGCAGTTTTTTCCTTCAGGGCCACTACTGTATGTTGGTTGTGGTGGGTGTAGCGGCCGAGGTTTTGACATAAACCCTGCACAGTAGGGTATTAGGAGGTCCACCTAGATTAATCCCTACTACCCGTTTAACTGTCTATGGGTATTAGGAGGTCTCATGGGGCTGATCCCTGCTATCCACCTTTAGTGATGCTAATGTGATTTATAGATATTGGAAGGTCTACAGACTGATTCCTGCTATCTGCTAGTCCGGTATTGGGAAATCTACGGGCTGATCCCTACTATCTGGTGAGGTAAGTGCAACTACCTAGGTCCTAAAAGTGGACCACTGCACAGGATAGTTCCTGTTATCCAATCTTTTAAATAGTTGTCTGTCTATCATGAGCCTTTAATAATAATAAACTAGACTGAGAATATAATTGAATAACAAAACTTGAAAATATACTGGACTTAGAAGAGTTAGGATGAATATGATGTACATCGACTGTTGCATGTTGCTTGAATGCATGGTAGACATTTTATTTGATTTATTCCACCACTGAGTTTCATACTCAACATGTCAGTGTTCCGATGCATAGGTTATAGATAGAGCAATGGTCAGCACCAGACATCATCAGTGAAGCTGTCGTCAAGTCTTTTGGTATGTATGCATAGTTTTGTATGTTAATGAAAATTTATTTATGCATGATTGTGTGCTGATGGATCTATAACCCTGTGATCTATGAAATATGTACGTTGCTGAGGATTTTTGTGATTTGAAGGACTAGAGGGTCCAGAAGGGGATGTGATTGAAGTATGAAATTAAAAGTGTTTTTCTCTGCAAGTTTATTTGGAGTTAGTTACCCGGGTAACTGTTATACTGTTCGATTTTCTGTAATTGTCTAATAGTGTCAGTTAAGTGTTTTAACAGACTAAAATAAATAGTAATAAGGGGATAAATAATAAGAAATGGAATAAGGGCATGATTGGTTAATGTTTGCCAAACTTAGATAAAAGTTAAACGAAAAGCCTCTGAAAAAAATCCAAAAATAAATGATCTCAGTGGGAATAGCACATTTTGTCTGTTTCAGATAGAAATAGATAGGGTGTTACATTACTGGACATATAAGATGCATCACTGCACATCCTGGTAGAGTTGTAGCAATACTAATTAAAGCAACTGATAAATCACAACACTATGTATAACTGATCCAAAACTAGGGTCAACTTCACCCTTTCTTTTATTTAATTCCACAAAAGAGTAAAGAAGAGCTAACTTCTATTAACTCAAATCAATGATAATTAGACAATGTCTTAAGGCACATTAATATTTCCTCGATGCCAGCAATAGCAAAAAATGAAATCTTTTTCGATTTTTTTTTGAAAAAAAAACATAAATTGTTTGCTTTCTTCTACCTTAAGTCTTATTAAATCATCATTGCAACTTTAGATCCAAAATTAACCTCCAAAATCAACCCCACAAACCTAAATTCACACGTTTTATATGTAATTCAAGCAAAATGCACCAAGCTGCTTTACCATTGAACCCAATTCACCAAACCCATAAACAAAGAATAATCAGAAACCCAAAAAAGCCCAAATTGGGTGCTTATCAAATCCAAAAACAAACACGAAAATGAGCAAAAGATTCAATCTTTACTTACTCTTGAGCTTATCAAGCCAGCGACCAACACTATCGAAAGTAGTATGACAACTAATATCGTAAACAACGAGAGCACTAATAGCACCTCTATAATAAGCAGAAGTGACGGCACGAAAGCGCTCTTGGTCGGCGGTATCCCAAATATGAGCTTTGACCTCTTTACCATCGATTTCTATGCTCTGGGCCTAAAACTCCACACCTATGGTGGCTTTAAAGTGCAAATTGAACTCGTTTCTTGCATAGCGAGAGAGGAGATTGGATTTGCCCATGGCAGAGTCTCCGATTATCACAATCTTGAAAAGGTACTCCTCCCCTCCCTCATCGTCCGATGACATGTGATTTTGTTAGAGAGAGAACGAAGATTGTAGAGAGATAAAGGGAGAGGTGTTTGATGTGTGTAGTCAAGCTAGCAGAGACGTACTGCGCATGTTTGTGGTAGTGGATTGGTAATAATATAAGGGACACTTTATGGTTTGTTGTCCATTGCTTGTGATAAATTAGAAATTTTTTCTTCTTTGTAATAAAAGAATTTAGAATTATTTTATATATGGTAAATAAATAAAATAAATATACAATAGAATGAAAAAAATATATTTTTTATTACTATTATATCTTATGAATATGGATATATATAGAAGTATAAATATTTAATAAAAAAGTAAAATTATATAAAAAATTATTATAAAATAAATAATTAATATAAAAATATTTTATAATCATGCACAATAAAAACATTCCATAACACTACATATTATGTTCAAAATTTTTTTATGATGGGTCAACTTTTAATGTGCATGAGAAATCATATGCACTGTGTGATTGATGGTAAGTAAGTAAACCAACAAAGTTTAATACAAATGAAATTTTTGTAGGAAATCAATTTATTTGAGATGTATTTTGTATTGAAAAAGAATAGATTAAAGGACGGTAGTTGATTGAAAAAACTCTCAATATATACATAAAAGTGATTGAAATAAATTGCAAAATTGAAAAACATATGCCATTTTAACTCTATTATAATTAACTAAATTTTTTATTCATTAATTGAATTTTTATTAAATCTATAATAATTTTGTGTTAACAGGGGATTGAAGTCCATGATATGAAAGTGTTGGATGGGTAGAAAATGGAAGTCTCAAATTCAAAATGAAAATAAAGTATTATATAAAATGTGTTATGTGAATTGGCACGATAAGAGAGATGTAACTCTACAATTTTAAAGGTCAAAAATAGTGAACATTAAAATGGACTCTATTTAAATTGTAATAAGTGGAAAAAAACAATGGATTAAAGATAGGCTATTAGTACTATATTTAGGGTTTTTTATATAAATATATAGGAAAATGTAAAATAATTACACTTTATACTATTATTTAAAATTTTATATTAAATCTATCGCTTTTTAAAATTTTTTATTTCATATATATTATTTTTATTTTTTTACTTTCTAATAAATTATAAATTTTTTATTTTATATAAAAGAAACTCTCAACCTAAATTTTAATTTTAAAATTCTAAATTATAAACCCTAATTCCTAAAATTATAAACCATAAATCCTAAAATTCTAAAGCCTAAATCCTAAAATCTTAAACCTTGATTCTTAAAATCTTAAACCCTAAAATTTTAAATCTTGAATCATAAACCTTAAATCCTAAAATCTTAAATCTTAAAATTTTAAAACCTATAAAAATTATATAATTTATCTTTAAAAAAATAAGAAGAAGATAAAAAAAAAAGAGTTTTATCATTTAAAAAAAAAAGGAAGAATGACAGTGGCACCTTGGGCTACTGGCTCTCACGTGGTCAAGGTGCCACCGTCTTTTTGCTAGAATGCGGTATTCATGATATAAAAAATTAAAAAAAAAAAGTATGTTATGAAAAGTTGATTAAATAAGTAATATTTTGTGTAATTTTCCCTTATATTTACTGCAATGTTAGCCTCATAAATTCTTAAAATTATTTTTGTAGCTTATACATAAATACAACAATTAAAAAATTAAATTTTAATAATATATTAAAATTCATTTTATTATAAAAAATACACCAAATTAATTCCATCTACTTTCCTTCACTTCCTTTGCATTCCCTTCATATACCATCTCCTCTAAAAACCCCTCTTTTATTTTATTTCCATTATTTTTTCCTTTATTTTGTTATTTTACTATATTTTTTTAAAATCATCCATTAACAAATTATTATTTATGTTCTTATATAGGTTTTTAAAGCACAATTAACCAAATCTCTTTCATTATATTACAATTGAAAAAATCAAAATTTAGATTATAAAATTTATCATACCTAAGAAAATTCATTTGTAATATAGTGTTAATTGATTGGAAAATAGGTATGATTTCGGTTAATAAAATTATCCTTTAATTGATTTTTTAATTTTCATGTGAGTTGAATTGGATGTAATACTTTATTACAGTAGAAAATCATATTAGATATTAGCGCACATCAAGTATTTATTTAAATATTAAAATTAGTTCATAATAATATTAAAATTAGTATAACATGTTATAATACCCTTGTCATACCCCAAAAATCTCAGCTTATGAATAATACTCGTGAGATAAATAGTATTTTTCGAAACTTGAGTCATACCAATCTTATAGAATGAAAGTGTTAATCATAATATAATTTTGAGCAAAATTTAGAGTCAATATGAAGTCATTAAGATGGTTAAAAATGAAAAAAAGATTTTTCAGCAATGTCCTATAAATAGTGCTGTAGGCAAAGCTAAATCGTAAAATATATTAATTTTTTATCAAAATAATTCAGGAACGATACAACTTGATACTTAAAAATTCTAAATAGTCCAATGACATTGGAATTGAAATTTTTAAACATCGAGAAGTATTTTTACTAAATCGGTCTAAGTTTATTTATTATGTTTTTATTGGTCTTTTAAGCTTTTTGAATGTGAATGTTTACGAGGGCCAAGGTGGATATTTTTAAAAGCTTATTGGATTTTTAAAAAGTGATAATTGAGATTAAAATGGTAAAAATTGGCTTTTAAAAAGGGTTTTAAAGAGGGAATTTGTGGTGGCCATAGGATGTGGTGACCATTAAATCATATGGACATCCATTCTTTCCTATTTAAATAGTCAAACAAGTGGTCAAAGCCATTATTCAAATCAGCCGCTTCTTTCCTCTTTTCTTTCCCTTTTGCCAACACAATTCCTAAGCATTCCTCCACTATGTTTCTTCAACTTTCTTCAATTTTTGCTTCATTCAAACATATCTAAACAATTCTACATGGATTAAATGTTTTTGAGGTAATTAAAGCTTGAGGGGGTGATTTAATCAAGAGATTTTGAAGATTTAAGCTAAAAATGAATAGTAAGCATTTTTCATTTGGGTAAGATTTTTTAGGTTTTATTATTTTTCCTAGACTCTATGGGTGCCCAAGGACAAACTTTTATAGTTAGATTGATTTTTGGAGGTGTATTTGATTTTTAGTGAATTTTCTAAATTTTGGTTATATTATGTGTAGTGGATGTTGAACAAGGGAACAAAAAAGGAAATGAGAAGGCTTGATCTTTCTCTTGTGGTGTATTTTGATCTCTAAGTAAGTGTATTCAATTTAAATTATGTGTGCATTGGTTGGTGGTGGCATTTAGTGTGTGTATGCATTATGTAAGTAATGAAAATTAATGTGTTTGGTATTTGATGTGGAAATTATGTGTGATTGTGATTGTGATAGGATTTAGCATGTTTAGTGGCTTGAATAGTTGTGGCTAAAACACCCTAAGTGATGGATGTGTATGTTTTGTTTTGTATAAGCCATGATAGTATCATTATTATGTTAAATTGTGTACATTAATGCATTTTTAAGCATTATGTGAGATATGTGCTAGAAATTTACAATGATGTATGATGAACTTGTGTTACGCATATTGTTGTAGAGTGAGTATAGATAGGAATCTTGTATGAAAAATAAGCTTTGGGGTTGATCATTAAAGAAGCTAAAATTTATGTTGGAGGTTATGTATGCATTTAGTGTATGTTAACATGGGTTTTGACTAATTGATGGCTTAAGTGAATTATATATGTTTAAAATGGTATTGTATGTTGGTTAGGTTGCAAGTCTTATTATGTGCATATGCTATAATTTCATGTGCATGCTAAGTTGAGGCCAAAATGGTCGTTTGAATGATGATAGTGCTCTAAGCACCTACTATGCCTCATAGAGCTATATATGACAATTTTATGATGAGATGATATTATGATGCATCATAAGGTGCCATATATATATATATATATATGGCCATGCAAATTAAAAGATCTTTAATTATTATCAAGAGGTTGTTAATAATTAAAATAGTGAAATTAATAAGTTTAATAATGCCTTATACAACTAGACAACCTAAATTGGATATGTTGACCGATTAATTAGGAAGTTATAGCAGCTGCTAAAGTACCCATAGATACTTAATTTGGCCTCCGGGCACTATTTGGCTTATAGGCAATATTGGACCTTTGGGCAATTACATTTGGTCTATGAATAATAATTGGCCTTTGAGCAATTGTATACGGCCTGCGGGCAATCATTTGTGACCTATGGGAAATATTGGCCACCGGGCAACATTTAGCCTCTAGGTATCATTTGTCCCGTTATTCGATTTAGTTTGTTGTCTCTTGGTATAGGCATAATATGTTAAATAAATTTTGAAAGTAAGATTGGTGAAAGAAATGGAATTAAATTACATATGTAAAAAGGAAAATCATAAAAGTGTGTTAGAAATAAGTGTTGTGTGCGTTGGGTTTATGCGTTATTATGATATAATGCTCATGTATGAATGATTCTTTCTAAGATTGTCATTTATGAGTGTTTCCTTTCTTATATATATGTGATGAGATATGTATGGTCATAGTAATAACGTGGATACTACTTGAGTGTTGAGTTTGCATGGCATGCAAGTGAGCATATATAAGTTAAATTGAATATACCACTAAACATTTGCTTGGTGCATTATTTTATTTTGTGATGCGTAGGTTAAATAATTAGCAAATTAGAGTCAAAACCTCAATTCAAAAGATTTATCAAGAAAGCTTCTTTTTGGTCTTGTATTTTTTTTGGGATAATAATGTGATGTAATTAATGGTAGAGGCATTCTTATGTAATTGGGGAATCGAGTCTAATCTGTGCTTGAAAATGTATTTTGAAATTCTTAAAAATTAAATTGTTATATAAATATGTTTGATAAACTAGTATTGGCAAAGTTTCTTGTATTCAAGCATGAATGAATTGATATTTGAAACTGAATATTAATTTTGAGACTGTAGAGTTGTTTGAAGGGTTAGATGGACCCAGTTGGTGTTGGAGATGTGAATGTATATTTAGAAGTGCTGTTTTATATAAGTTACTATTTGGAATAGTGCTTAGTACAACCGTTATGCAGTCAAAATTTTGATAGGAGGATCTCATTAGTACACCTCATAAATCAACTTTTGAAAATCCGTATTTTTATAACTATGTGCAAGAAAAATGTGTTTTAAATTACAATGATAAGGTTCTTAATAAATAAGTTTTTTTTCATAAGGGATTGGATATCGGTTTATGTGTTGCTCCATACTCGGGACTGATGGTCGGATCAGGTGTGGGGTGTCACAATCGTATTATACCTTTCTACAGAATATTCTAAAAATTGGTACAACAGGGTATAACTGATTGTTATACCCTGTTATATCTTTATATAGAAGATTGAAAAATAGTATAATAAGGTATATCACAATGTCATACCTTTTTTGTAAAAAATTCTAAAAATTGGTATAACATGATATAATAGGCTATTATACCCTGTTATACCATTGTGCAGTAGATACTGAAAAATGGTATAACAGGTTATAAAAATTTATTATACTATATGAAGAGTAAAAAATTAGTATATTTTTAAAATTAAAAATTTTTAGAAGTTTAAATTTAAAATATAATTTTTTATAGATTTTTAAAAAATGAAATTAAATTTGGTGTATATTATTTAATTTTTTTTTATTATTTTTTCATTTCAATATAACTCTAGACTTGAAATAAGCCCATACATGAAATAAAGCCTAAAATACATTTTCAAGAAATTGTCAATAGAATAATTTAAAATACATAAAGACTTAAGTTGAAAGTTAACATATCTTATAGCGTATGTCTTTAAGCACCATTTTGAACAGCACATCGAAGAAACATTAATAAATTATATTGTTTTTATTGTCACCTAAATTAATGGTTAATTGAGGGTATTATAACTATGATGGCACATGTTATTCTTAAATCAGTAATAAAACCTATCAATGTGACATAAAGTGCCAAATTTATGCTGAGATTAAAGTATATTTAATTTATTGATTTAATTATTTATAATTTAATAAAGTCTTTTGAATGCTAGGCTTTCTATAAATTTCAACCATTAGATCTGCAAGTTACTGTTAGCTTCAGCATTTAACATTAAATTAGTACTATTCTTTTTTTTCCTTTCTCATATTATAAACCAAAAAGCAGAAACAATTAATAGGAAAAAGATTTGGAAATATGCAATGCTAAAGGAGGTGTTAATTTTTATTTACTTAACGGGAAGAGGATAATGCAGAAGTAATTATTATAAATAAGACAAGGAGAAATTAATGCCAATTCATTTCAGATGCAAATTAAAACGAAGGATGAGTAATTCAATAACTGAAGCGAGAAAGAAATAGCCAAAGTTGAGAAGGATTATAATAGTAGCTGGGATCCGAGGCCGTTAGAGCTATCTAGCGGACAAGGCTTTAACTTTCCTTCTAACAAAACGCAAACATTAAAGAGTGGCATTGTTCAATACTAAATATTTACCTACCAAATTAATAGGTTCAAAAATAGTTCTTGGCTCCAGCCCTCAATTGAGGACTGCAATTCAACAGACTAAATTTTTTAGATAAAAAGAAATAAAAAATCATTGAAAAATTTAGACCGTTATATTTTGATTCTCAATTGAAGACCGAAACTTAACTCCAAAAGAAGAATTAAATTCTCAAGTTTTTTTTCCGTTGCTTTAGTTACTTGCTTGCAATCGATCACATCTCCTTACTACGTTTTCTCTTATCTTCTCTATTATTTACATGACAATAGTCCATAAATTTAAAGAAAAATGAAAGTTTTAATTAAACCTGTCAATTTTTTATCGTGACTTGAAACTTAACTCGAACCCATCCAAAAAATTAACTTGAAACTGATCCAAAAAAAGGCATATGATTTGACCTAAAAAAAATTAGGGTTAGACCCGAAACTCAAATGGGTCGACTTGAAATCCAACCTGAACCTGACCTGAAAAAAGGCGTATGATCCAACTTAGAAAAATTAGAGTCAGACCCGAAACCTGAATGGGTCGACCTGAAATTAATTCGAATTGTCAGGTCAAGTGACAACCCAAAATGACCCGAATTTTTTAAAAAATATTTTTAATCATTTCGATTATTAGGATTAAATTGATTTTTTAATAAAAGAAAAAGTAAATGTATTAATGCTACTCTCTCTCTATATAAAGTAGACATAGATTTTGAGAGAGTTCAGGTGGACAAGATAAAAAAAAAAAAAAGTCCATAAACCAAACTAAGCTAACCCACTAGGTAATGAAAAATTAATAAAAAATAAAAAATAATATTATATTGAATAAAAAATTATAAAATAGTTCATTAAAATTTATGATTATCTAATATGTTATATGAAAAATAATTATAATAAAAGTAAATATAACATAGTACAAAAAATATAAAATTAAATAATTAAAAAATTAAGTAAAATAAAAATAAATAATAACTTGGGCATGTTGGACCAAATTTGAATATTAAGGCCTTGTTCAAGCATAAAAAAGTTACAAATAGGCAAAGTAGGGAGGATATGTACTTATTTAATGTCATTTTTCATTGCCTATTACTGACGGTTTTATCTTAATTTTCATTAATCTTATACCGATTTTTCTTCTATAGGCATTTCATCTTTTTCTTTTTTTATTTTTATTTTTCTTGTTATTTTTTCACCAATTTCAGTTTTTAATAATAATAATAATAATAATAATAATAATAATAATAATAATAATAATAATAATACTTATCTATAATTTTTAAGAAAATAATATTTTTAAAAGAATAAGTT
>CANXYI010333404.1:0-16541 GCA_948208565.1 Hura crepitans | reverse complement strand
AAACATGCACTTATGCAATATGAGTCAAGTGAGTCATTTCAAACCATACATATGCACACATTATGATAATAACATAATTATGTAATATAACACATACTTGTCTTTAAAAAAAATGAAAAACCACATTAGGTCCATACTCATAACATAATTGCTTTCAACATGAATAAGAATCAATTACACGTATAAAGTACTCATATATTAGTCATAAAGATACACATGCTCCATTTTACATGGTAATGAGCATAACAATATGCATTTTAATCAATTACCATACCTATGCATCATTATCGTATATTCACATTCCAAAACCCTCTATGCACCAACCTGTCAATCATATGAGTATAAAACTCCACATTATACCACATACATCATATTAATGGTTTAACTTGACATTACACTAAAAACATCAATGTCATGCATAATGCATCATTTTATATACACCTAACATTATTTTACATATAATTATGCTAGAACCATAATTATCTTTATTACTATAATTATTTATTTAATTTGTGCCATACCAAAGAGACAATAATCTAATGCTAGATAGTTGATAATAATACACCCAAAGGTGCTAGCACCTAAGGGGTGTAAATCAATATACCCAAAGGGACTAGTATTTATAGATACAAAAACATTAGCCCATAGGCCTAGCACAATATAGTGCAAAAATAATGGCTTGAAAGCTTGGTGCCTGTCAACACAAAAATACAAGTCACCTATAAGCCTATTACCTAAAGGTAAACCTTACAGCTGCTAATCCTAGTTGACTGGTCAACCGACCCAAACTAGGTTGTCAAAAAGTATAAGCATCATTAAACTTATTAATTATCTCATTTTAACCATTTTAAAACACATAACATAGTTTATGTCACCTTATACATAAATGCATCACAATGGCCATTTTATATCTCGGTGAGGGCTAGATACCCATACCTAGTAGCATGTGTTAAACAAAATATAGCATAGCTAACTTAGGTTTATGAAAGCTCAAAAACACCAAATGGTCATATTACCTAGGTGTATAAGCTGGAAAAACTCATCCGACATCATAATCACACATTTAACCATTACTTTTGTCATTAACATACGTTATAATGTCTAATGCATCATGGTTATACACAACAATCACATATAGCATTACTTACCATTTCACACATAATAGTGGTATTTAGCGATAAGCATACATTATACGGCTATATACATGGCAATAACCTATACAATATTCAAGATGGCATGTGGCCACTAAAAAGCACACACATATATTTTAGTCATCATAGGTGCACATTTAGAATGGAATGTAAGCATAAAGCATACTATCCAAGTCATTTACGTACATAATACATGAATATGCAAATATGGCTTACATACATGAATTTCGGCCTCTACATGCTCGAGGCCATTAAAACACACACATATACATATTTATAATTATATGTCATGTTTAGATGCCTATTATCATATCCATGTTCTTCTAATTAATTATACATTATCATTTTAGTATTAACTTCATATAACAACATTATCGGGTTATATAATAACATAAATGAACTTGGTGTCATTTAAAGACCATTCAACCCACCTACATTCACCATGCATCACATTCATGCCATGTAATGACATCTATTAATGTTACACATATATATGCACCTTAGTTACATACAATATCACTATATGCCTAAAATTCACATGATGCCATTTATTCCTTAATTGCTCTATAAATATGCATCACAGATGCATATCATGTTCTAGCCATTAGATTAGATAATTAAAAGATCAAATAATAATATTTTTCTCAACCATATCATTTATTAGGCATCAATACAATTAATAACATATATTATTATTATGTAGGTATATGGCATATTGAAATTCATGCAATTTTAAATCAAGTTAATGTGATTACACATACCAAACTCGATCATACAAGGCGCCTGTTGTTAGCCTAAGCCTTCTCCTTGCCTCAGGAGGCTCGGGTCGACGCTTTGCCTATGAATATAAAAGGGTACAAAAATTAAAAATTAATATAAAATTATATAAAAGTTTAAAAAATATTTAAAGCTTAGATATAAGCTCTACGACACCCTAGGAACCCATGAAAAATATCAAACTCAAAAAAAAGTGCTCAAGCGTCAGGAGATCACTATTCACCTCAGGAAAGAATTCGAGATTCATCCCGAAATACTCCACTAAAATGGTTATTCTTATTGTCCATGGACTTGTCTCAGGACACTCTTCAATTCGAGTTCAATATTTGGAGGTGGGTATGGTGGAGGGAAAAGAAAAACACAAGGAAGAGGGGGGGAAGAGGTGTCGGCTTAAGGGAGGGAATGGGATGGAAATGGAAGGATTTGGGAGGAAAGCGTATTTATAGTTTTTTAAAAAATATTTTTCCAAAACTTTGTAAAATATTTATCCCCTCTTAGAAAACCAAAATTCCTTCATTTATGTCCCCAAAATTAGATAAATTCCACCTCTAAATCCCCTTAAATCCTCGAGCCCAAAAATGAAAGAAACACATAAAATTACTTGATTTTCTTTCCCGAAAATTAAGTAAAAATACTTTTCGATATCAGAAAATTCTGATTCCAAAGCCAATGGACTATTTGGAATATTTGAGTAGTAAGTTGTAATATTTTTAGATTTTGAGCAACTTTTAATTTATTTTATGGTTCAGCTTTGCTTGCGGCACTATTCATAGGACACTATCGTAAAATCTTATTTAGCATTTTTAAACATCCAAACAACTTCAAATTGGCTTAAAACTTTGCCCAAAATTCTCTCATAATTAATATTCCCTATTGGTACACTTAGTGTGACTTAAGTTTCGGGAAGAACTATTCTCCTCGAGAAGTACTATTCACGAGAGTCGGGATTTTTGAGTCATTACATAGTCAAATAGTAGTTCCCATAACTTGTAAGCATGGTGATGCTTAGAGTTAATATATGGATGCTTGTTTGCCAAACAAGTCCATTTGAGGCCCAATATGAGATGTTCACATGGATACATAATCTATGTCATTGAAACTATCTCACCATATCAATTGTGTAAGTACCTTTTGACTAAAGATCACTAAGGTTATCTTAAGTATTAAGAGCTATGCTTTGATTCTAGTGCTTTTAGATCACCATGGTGTATTAATAGCTAGGTGATTAGGTATAGTTAAAGATACTTAAAGGTAGTTGAGTGGTCAATAGAGGATTTACCACTCTAGATTATAATTGCGAGTTTATCTTACTATTATAATATGTTTTTATTTTGAGAATCTTTGGCCAAAGTGAAATGCAAGTTTAAATGAGATTCATAAGGGCATTTTAGGGATAAAGATGCAAATATTAGAACTAACATGTTTAGGCTTTAATTATATATACTTAATTAGTGCAACAGCTCCTACCTAATCCATTGTATAGTATAGGTAAGAGATGTTACTTCCTAGAAGGTCACCTATCTAAGTCTTACTATCATTGTAACTTATTTAACTCAATAAGAAATGTTATTACATTTAATAATCAACTAGTATATTTATCAGTTTTTAACCTGATTAGACTTAGTACAACAAAGGCTCATGTCTATCTATTTTTTTGTAATATGTATCTGATAGCCTTGCTATATAGTTATACACATAAAATCTAAAAAAATTAACAATCATTACACATTCAGCATACAACTAATGCTTATCATGCTTGTTGCTTTAACTAGTCTACTTTAGCTTCTATTGTGAATCGGTCAGCCATTTCACTTGCCTTAATTTATAACTTACACAATAGCAAGAAATCTAATGAGTTGAGCATAATTGCTGAGTGGTGCATTCTAATACTATGGAAATTAGATCCTTTGATTACAAGAGATAATAACCATTAGTATAAAGCATACTCTAGTCATGTTTGTATTCTATCATTTTTTATTACCTATAACATTTAGGTATTTATTCTATTCATAACTTTGTTATCTCATCCCACTTATCTTTCTATTAAGTAATGAGTGGTTTTTTTTTGTCTCTTATGCCCATTCCTCACTATGTGTCTAACAATAGTTTAATGTATTTCCCTTTCTTCATGCTTTCTAGTATCTTTAAGAATATGCTCGTAACATTCCTTAATCCATTCTCATGATTTCTATTTATTTTATCCTTTCATTATATTTGGCTTATCATTTTACCCTTTCTAACTTATGTGTATCTATAATTAAATAAGTTAATTCATAGATACATTTCCTAATAAGCTTAGGACATATATTCTATTTTGATACATAGACCATTTATAATGAAATATATTTATGCACTAATAATAATGTTTGTCATTATATGATTAGTTTTTTTTATTTGTTATTTCAATTCATCTATTTATCCAATTAATTTCTTTTCTCTTTCTCTATTTCCCTTTTTCCTAGATTCTAATATTGTAATATCCTTAATGGTACATTAATCATTTTCACACTCATCATTCTTCTTTACTCAACCTATATTTGAAAGACATACACTCACTATTGGATAGTAGGATCTTTCTCATACAGTGGCCCATATTATAGACCTCGACATTTATACACACCATCCATCTAATAGTAGGGATTAGTCATATAGAACCTCTCAATATTAAATAGTAGGGATAAGCCTAAATGGACCTCCCAATAAATGGGATAGTAAAGATTAACCCCAAAGGACCTTTGAATACCCAAAAGAAATGGGATAGTAAGGATTAGCCCTGAAAGACCTCTCAATACCCCAACATAGGTGGATAATAAGAAGTAACACTAGAAGACCTCCCAATATCCAAATAGAAAGGATATTAGGGATCAACCCCGAAGGACCTCCTAATATCCAAATAAGAAGATAGTAGGGATCAGCCCTATTGGACCTCCCAATATCTAAAAGTGTGTAAGGCTCTCGTTAGAACCTCAACGACTACACCTGCCATAAAATAAGGCAATAATCCTCATGGATCAAAAACCCTAGCAACTGTTAACTCTCTAATTGACTGATCAACCTATCTAGTAGGTTGTCTAACTTAAATAGACTAGTATTTGTGTCAATTTCATTTCTTTCCAAGGATTTCCAATCCATTTAGTTTAATCCCAATATACTATTTTGTCATCATAACATTTTATATCTTATATTTATGTTTATGTTATGCTTTTCCGAGTTCATCATAAATATCCTTTTTATATCAATTTTTTATTGTATTCTTATTATTCGTAATGTCCCTTGTCATCATGTCTCATCATTCATCTTTCACAAGTAGGAGTATCCATAATGTGCTTAATTCCTTAATTACTTATGTTTATGAATGTTCCATTATCCTTTATGCTTAAATAAACAAATATTTATTTTATAATCTTTAATTTTCTAGAATATAATCAACATTTCTATGTTTTATTATTGTTAATTAAGAATTATAATTTATAGTAATTATATATGTATATATACTTTATCTTATTAAGCCATTTATCCTCTCTCTCTCTCATAAAATTTATTTTGTTCAATTCCCTTTTAAATAATCATTTATATACCTTTTTCTATATTCAAATTCAAATTACTTTTTATTTTGGTAATTGTATTTTTCTGTTTCTTAGGGATTAGGAATATATTCTACTGTTCTCATTTTCATTAGTTATACCCACCTCATTTAAAATAATTCATGTAAGTTAATTATGCCATATAATTAAGTTTATAAATTCTCATCGTCTCTATTTAATTGAGTCCTAATCAATTAATTTACAATAATGCTTAAGCATATATTATACCTCTATACATTTATCATAATTTGGCTAAATCATATTTAAATCCTATATGTATTTTATAATTCTTAATTTCACTTATCTCTTACATAAAGTTATAATTCTTTAATTATGTTTGTATGATGGATTCAATTCCACTTCTATTTAATTAACTCCTTTAATTCCTTATTCTTTCATCTCCTTATACTATAGGTTCATCCTTACACTTTTCTATAATTAATTAATCACTTATAATTATTTATACATACCTATTATTCACTTAAACTTACTTATTTTGTTATAATTAATTTATTTCTTTTTATTAATTATGATTTATATATATTTTATCATGTTAGCTTAAATATACACACACACACACATTTCAAATTCTCATGTCTTAATTATTCTATTTCAATATTCTATCCACTCTAACATAGTTCTCTCAAGTCCTAATTATTCTTCCAAACTCTAAATCTTACTACATTTAATTATTCAAACCAAGCTAACAATATTCATCATGTTCAAAATTCCATAGTTAATGCAATTTCATGCCATTTAAATTTCTCTTATCTTTTTTCTTATCTTCCAAACCTCTAAACAACCTAACATGAATCTCATAATATTTCCATCCATACAATTTATTCATCCAAAGCAACATTCTTCCATTATATTTCATGTATATACCACAAACACATGTAAACCATAGGTTAGAATATACGTACCTTGCATATAAGCTTTCCTCCACATAATCTTCACCTTATTCTCTTCAATTTCTCTTCTATTACTCTTCTTCAACATCAAAACATTAAATCCTCAAACTTCCATAACCATTCCCTCATATAAAATCATTAATATTATTACACACAAAACTTTAGCATTTAATTCTATAAATCTATTTCTACACCTCAAATAATTTCATAAAAATCACTTGGTTTGAGATCAACATACCTACTTTGGAATGGCCAAAACACCCATATTTCATATCCTTCCATCCACTAAAATTTATCTCTTTTCAACCAATTTAGAAGGGCTAAGGTGGTAGGATAAATGAGTGACATCTTTTGTGTATCATTTAGTGATTATTTGGTAAAATGAAGGTTTAAAAATGGTAGAGCAAGGGAAAAAGGAATTTCAACCATGGGAGGGGAGGAGAGACATGTATGGGCTAGAAAATAAATGAATATTTAATTATTATTTACATATTTATACTATTTATTCACTATTTATGTCTTTTTCAATGCTCTATATTACTTTATAGGAAAAGGGGTTAGACTAGACTAGACTGGTGGTCTGAGCTAGTAAGAGCTGGATTAGAGTAAATGGGTTAGAACTAGGCCAAAACAGTGACATTTTACAAATTATGATTAATTTTTTCCTTTTTTAAAAAAAATGTAATTATTGTTGTTTATAATTTTTTTCTTTATTTTCATGTATTTTTGTAATTTGACTTCATTTTTTGTATTATAAATTTATTTTTGTAATTTCAATTTATTGAACTTAGTAGTTTATTTTATTACAATTGTTTTTAGGTTTCTAATTAACCATCTAAATTTAATCCTTATTAATAATTTTAACATTACTCTTAGAATTGTTTAATTTGAAACCTTTAATTAATGATATTTCAATAAACAGGATGCCAAATGAAAATGACATGATAATGATGATACCTTTATATGATAATACCATTTGTGAACATCATTAATAATAATAGTAATAATGATAATACTAATAATCATAATAATGGTAATAATGGTAATTATAATTAGTTTAGAGCTATTAGGGTTTTTCAAATGAAAGGTTTATATAGTTTAACAAATTAATTAGACTTTATTTAATAATTATTATAAGATTTACTATCAACTTATTTAAGTTTAATTAAAGTATTTTATTTGTTATTTTATTCTACATATAGAAATGTAATATTCATTTTAATATAGGTACTTAATATTTAACTCTGGATGAAAATTGGTATCTACAGTTACTCCCTTCCTGCATACTTTTAATATAATTAAGAGATGTAAAAACTATAGATAACTAGCCATTTGAGTCCACTTCTTATAATTAAAATGTTTATTTCAGTTTGATTTTTTTATTTATTTTAGGTTTTTTTATATTTTTATGTTTTCCATTATTATTTTATGTTTTTTTTTATTTTTTATTTTTTATGCTTTATTCTTTTTATTTTTTATGTTTATATTTATTATTATAAGTTTGAACCTTCTTATAAGTGGTTCAGATTTAGATTTTTTATTTTTTCTCTAAATAATGATATTCTTATGAGTGATCATAATTTTGGATTTTAATGTCTTTTGAAACAAAAACCTTATTGTGAGTGGCTGTAATTGCAAAATTTGGATGTTTACTCTGAGGTAGTCCTATTAATGTGATAGATCACAATTTAAAGAGTTAACACATCTTTAAAACCAAAATCTTCTAGTGACTAATTTTGAATTTAATGTTTCCAAAATCGTAACCTTTTTATGAGTGTTGATTTAGGATTATAACATCTCCCAAAATCATTATCTTTCTATAAGTGATCGTAATTTGGAATTTTGATGTCTTTTGAAAGCAAAACCTTCCTATGAGTGATTTTAGTTTTAATAATTTAACGTTTTTCATGATAGTGATCTTCTTGCAAGTGATCACAATTTAAAGAATTAATACATTTTTAAAATCACAATCTTTTAGTGAGTGATTATGATTTTAGCGATTCCAAAATTGTAACCTTTCTGTGAGCGATGATGATTTGGGATTTTTAGGATGTGTTTACTTATAAAAAATAGTTTTCTATTTTCTATTTTTTAGAAAAATGTAGTATTTATTTTCTATAGAAAATTAATAAAATGTGTTTATTTATTATAATAGAAAATAGTTTTATATTGTAAAAAAAAAGTTAAAAAAATACATTTATTTATTGAGAAAGTGAAAATATTTTTAATGGAAGAGCAAAAAATGTAAAAATGTGCAAAATTGAATCAAAATAAAAATCATATTCGAACCATATTGAGATATTTAGGTCGAGGCTTTTTTTGTTTATTTGGCCTAATTTTTTAAAAATTCAATTTATTCGATTTTATTTTTTTTATTTTTTATTTATTTTTATTCTGACATATATATATACATACATACATGTATACATATACACATATATATACATATATATGAATAAGTTAAGTTTGCTCTTCAAAAAAATTGGTTTTTTCAGTTTGATTCAATTTATTACTATTAAGTTTGATTGATTTGGTTAATTTTTTTAGGACAAAATTTGATTCGTTTGATTTTTATGCCAAATTGATTGAGTGCACATCCCTAGAAATAGATTCATTTGAAAAAAATAGAACATAATATATTTATTTGAAGTACTAAAAACTTAAAAAAAAATAGAAGTTAATGTATTTATTTGAAATGCTAAAAACATGTAACATAATTTATTTAAAATTTTTTGAAATTATACATGTATATATTAAAGAATATTTATAAATAGAAGTAACATTAAATTTACAAAATAAATGATGAATTTGAATTTTCTATGGAAAACTTTTAGAAAATGGTTATTCAGTTATGAAGGAAAATTTAGAAAACATCCTAATTTTTTTTTAACTCTAAACTAAAATTTAGAAAACTAAAAGATTATTTTTTATTTTCTATTTAAGAAAAATAATCAAAATGAATACAATCTCTATTTTTCATTTTTCATAGAAAAAAATTCAAAAAACACCCACTATATTTTATAAGTGAACACATGCTTAACATCTCCTAAATTCATGATCCTGCAAGTGATCATAATTTGGGATTTTGATGTCTTTTGAGATAAAAACCTTTCAACCAATGGTTTTGATTTTAGTTGTTTAATGTTTTTCAAGATTATGATCTTTCTATGAGTGATCATAATTCAAGGAATTAATGCATTTTTAAAACCAAAATCTTCATGCAATTGATTCTAATTTTAATGTTTCCAAAATCATAACCTTCTTATGAGTGAAGACAATTTAGGATTTTTATCATTTCCCAAAATCCTGATCCTCCTATGAGTGACCATAATTTGCGATTTTAATTTTTTCGAAAGAAAAGCCTTCTTGCAGGTGGTTTTGATGTTAGTAATTTGACATTTTCCATGATAGTGATCTTCATAGAAGTGATCACAATTCTAGGAATTAATGTATTTTTAAAACCAAAATTTCCCTACTAGTAATTCTAATTTTAATGATTCCAAAATCATAACCTTCCTGCGTATATACATATGTTTTTTAACATTCTTTATAAAATTTAAAGTGTATTATATATTGATCATTTTGAACTACATGGAAACTTTTTGGTGGAATAGTCACATTATGTATAATATCTTGACTCTTTATAGTTAAATATAAGTTTATATAACATAGAAAAGCAGAATGCCCATAACGTGTATGTCACACCATGACTTTTGGTCCTATTTTTATAAGAAAAAAAAGAGTTAGAATTAAAGGGAAGCTTCAACCTTTACCATACCGACCTCTGATAGGGCCACTCTCAACTAAGCATAGGAATGATTTATATTATGCCTATCATTAGAAGATAGGGCATCTCATAGACCAAGCTTCAACCTTTGTCATGCCATTCAAAATCTTATTGACACCAAGCAAATACCTAATTTATAAACTTAGAAGCTTCACTCTCCCTTTTTTTTAGTTTAGTTATGAGCTTTTGTAATCTTTTCAACTAATTTTCATTTAATAAAACACAACAAATTTATTTTCAGTCTTTTGTATAAATACCTTTAGAAAGGGGAAAATCCTTGATCACATAAACTTTAGCTCTTGAAAGATGGATGAAGGACTAATATGCATCAATAAGAATCATGCATCACTAGAAATCATACACAACATAACATTGACATCGTAAAAGCCATAAAATGCACACACATGCATCATACATACATCTACCAGGCACTATGACTTCATGCTATCATGCATGTTACTTAGGCGTAGTCATGTATTATTCATCCATACATGCATTAACTTCCACCTTGTACCATATTAACAAAAATAACATGTAGACCTCACCCACATACCCATGCATTCACATTTGGCATACCATACCTAGACACATATCATCTATCGTGTAGATTTCATTCACCTTGTACTATCTTACCTAGCATAAGTATGACATACATCTATCACATATCCATATTATGTCTAGGCACATCATGTACATATCACATGCTAACTTTCAATCTTACAATCATCCATGCATGTTAAGAATAACATAGCATCATAATCATAATGCTTGAAGCATGCATCAAATCACATTAACCATGTATCACGCTAACTATAAGGATTATCCTTCACTTAGGCTCTTCAAAGGAAAAGGCTTAATCCTTTTGCTTCCTTTGACACTTTTCACCATAAAAACGGCAACTAGACCTGAAAATAAAGGTGAAAGTCAATTTGTGACTAGAGGCATGTTTAACAAAGCAATGGAAGTATTGGAATGAAGAATGATAGCACTCATAGAAGAAAATATGCGAGAGAAGTTTAAAGTCCAATAATAAGGCACTCTGAAGAACCTGACGAGCATGAATTCAACCACGGGGGCAAACAATAACAAAGCAACTAAGACAAGAAAGATTTCTCATTAATTTACACATCTAAATAAGCCTCTATCCATTATGTTGAAGGAATTGAAAGAAGGGAACCTCTTCCAACCCTTAATACCCGAACACCATTCATTACCACTTCCACATAACCATCACCATAACCTATACTGTACTTATCACCAAAAAACTGGCCACCTAACTGACAAATGCAAAGCCCTTCATCGAGCCATCTAAGACCTTATAGACCATGGTATGATACCTTATCCTAAAGATCACATTACCAAACCTCACTAAGATCCCCTAAATCTCTAAAAAGCAAGGTTCCCACTTTTTGATGTTCGGTCTGCCACCTCATAGGCCAATAATTAACCAACTACAAGGTCCCGCCAATTAAGGATATGGAAGGATCCAATGAACATAGGATAAATTGTCTTTGTTCTCTTTTTGTTTTCTTTCTTCTATGTTGGAATAATTAAAGTTTAATAAAATATCATTTTAGCTTTTCATAAGCATCTTTGTGTACCACAATCATTGCATAATAGGGTACTCTTAAATGTGAGTTGAGAGAATGATGCAAAACCCAAGTCTATAGAGAGACTAAAAACCTAAACAATACAATTAGTTCAAGAACAAAACTTAAACAAATTTTCTCTTACCAAACCCCTAATTAACTTGTAATTAGAAACTTAGATTATAGGAAGAAAGAAATAAGAATGAATAAAACACCCCAAGAAAGAATTCTTGATAAGTCTAATTCAATTCTTAATGAAACAATAAAATAGAGACAAAGCTCACAAAATTCTACCAAAGCACTCTTGATGATTCAATTATTCATTTACAACCCAATAATGAGGCTATTTATAGGCCTCTTACACCAACTCCTATTTCAATAAGGAAATTAAAAAACAAAGGCCATGTTTAGATGACACCCTTTAACAAAGAAACAAAATTACAAAAATTAGAGCTAAGCCAAACAAAGCCCTTGTTTTTCAACATAGGAAGTAAAATAAGGCACATGTTTGTTTGACTCCTAATTAAATTTCCTATGTTGAACTAATATTGCAAAAATTACATATTCAACCAAATAAGGCCCTTCCCTCCTTAAAATGGGCCACACGTATGGGCTTCTTGACTTGCTCTTTATGCTTCACACACCCAAATGAGATTAATAAGCTGCCTATTTAATTTCTTTGGCTTATTAGGCTTGTTCTTCTCTTCCTTGGTGAGTTCTTCATTTATTTCTTCAATGTAAACTCTAACCAAATTTCTAAAGCCAATTTGCAATTTTCTTACTCTTGCACGTGTAATTGGTCCTTCAGGCATACATATGTCATTAGCTTGTCCCATGCATATGTCATCAGCTTGTCCTTCATTACTCCAAAGACCATCTTGCTCTCCTTATACTATCAGTCTCTCTCTCCTCAAAAAGATTCATCCTCGAATCTAAATCCATATCAAAAGGAGAAAGGTCAGAAACATTGAAAGTAGCGGATACATTGTACTCACCTGGCAAATCAATATTGTATGCATTATCATTGATCCTTTCCAACACTTGGAATAGTCTATCTCCTCTTGCATCAAGCTTAGACTTCCTATGATTAGGAAATCGCTCCTTCCTCAAATGCACCAAAACCCAATCACCAGGTTAGAATACTACTTTCTTACGTCCCTTGTTGACTCTTTGAGCAGTTGCATGGTTCTTCTTTTCAATCATCTCACATGACTTCATATGAATGGATTTAACCTTTTCAGCCTTGCTAGCTCCATCTAAACTAGTAATATCATTTAATGGCAAAGGCATTAAATCTTACACAGTTAAAGGATTAAACCCATACACAATCTTGAAAAGAGAAAAACTTGTGGAAGAATGTATAGTTCTATTGTATGCAAATTCAATAAATGGTAAAAAATCCTCCCATATTTTAAAGTTCTTACCTACCACAACATGCAATAATATTCCCAATATTCTATTTACCACTTTAGTTTGTCCATCTATTTATGGATGAGAAGTAGTAGAATACAAAATTTTAGTACCTAACTTACCCCACATCACCTTCCAAAAGTGGCTCAAGAACTTCACATCCCTGTCAGAAATAATGGATCTAAGAACTCCATGCAATCTAACAACTTCTTTAAAGAATAAATTAGCAATGTAAGTGGCATCATCAGTTTTATAACATGCAATGAAATGTGCCATCTTGCTGAACCTATCAACAACAACAAATATACTATCTCTTCCTCTTCTAGTCCTAAGTAATCCAAGCACAAAATCCATAGATATATCAACCCAAGGATCATAAGGAACAAGTAATGGAGTATATAAGCCATGTGGCATAAACTTTGATTTAGCTTGCTTACATGTAACACATTTAGAACAAATTCTTTTTACATCCTTGCACATGTGAGGCCAATAAAAATGCTCAAAAAAATAACTAAAGTCTTATGTATTCCAAAATGTCCCATTAAAGCTCCACTATGTGACTCTCTAACAAGTAATTCATGCAAAGTGCAATTAGGCACAATTTCTTTTACCACGAAATAGAAAACCTTCACGGATATAATACACATTATGCACACCCTTTAGGCAAGTAGCATGAATTTCAGCAAAGTCTCCATCATTTGCATACATATCTTTCAAGTGCTCAAACCTTGACAACTTAAGAGTAAGAGTAGTTATTAAAGCAAATCTTCTAGATAATACATCGGGAACAACATTTTCTTTACCTTTTTTGTAACATATTAGATAAGGAAATGCCTCATTGAATTCCACCCACTTTGCATGCCTTTTATTTAGCTTTCCTTGTCCTTTCAAATGCTTTAAAGACTCATAATCAATATGAATCATGAACTCTTTAGAAAGCAAATAATGTTGCCTAACATCCAATGCATGCACCAATGCATATAACTTCTTGTCATAAGTGGAATACTTGAGTCGTGCTCTATTAAGTTTGATGTATGCAAAGATGGCATTCAAGCAATAATGAACTTTGCCATGTATATTAGCCTATTTAAATGGGCTTATTCATCATTTAGGTTGTTTTATATGTAATTAAGGCCTTAAACAATAGTAGGCCAAAAGTTTCCATTTTGGTTAGTTTCCTTTTTTAGACACTAGTTTCCTTTTTTGGATAATTCCCTTTTTTAGACACTAATTTCCTTTTTTGGTCATTGGTTTCTTTTTGGTCAATGAACCATTTTTCATCATTTTTAGTCATGACCAAAATGTATGGGCTTACAAAAATGGATTAAGTTGGCTGCTTATGTGCACTTTGAAAAGTGTAGAGGTGATTTCAGAATTAGGCTATTGAAGATGGCTCAAATGCAAGATTATTGCTTAGGCTAGGCTTGAAATAAGCCCAATTGGTGGAAATCTACAAGAAATTCATCCATAGGCTGCTCCCTACATAAAATGCTATTATATAGGATGTTTCTTACATAGAATGCTTCTTATATAAGATATTTCTTTCATAGGATGCTTCTTAAATAGAATGTTTCCTTCATGGGGTGTTTTGCAGCCTATAAAAGGCTCATTAAGATGTAATATTTAATACATCCATTCAGAAATAAAAACTTGTGTTTACTTCTTTGCAAGTGTGGATTTCTCTTGTGTTCTTGCCAAGAATTGTTATCTTATCAAGGTAATTTTACTTTGTGGTGATTTCATTCTTATTTTTCTTTGACCTTAAATTGCTAATTAACTTAGATTAATTAGAGGTTTGGGTTTCTTTATATCTAGTATTGCTAATTTTCTATCGGAATTAGAGGTGCTAGATCCTTTCTTTTTCAATTGCTTAATTCTGGTTTTTAAAGCCTAAGTTGTGTGAATTACAAGTCTGGTTTTAGGTCTTGGGGTTCTGCATCATTTGGTATCAGAGCCTGATTAGGGTAATTGGATATTTATCCTTTGCATTAGGTTTGCATTTTATTTATCCTTGCATACATCAAAGTTTCTCACTAAAGGATGCAACTGGCTTCTTTTCCTGCATCAAAATGGCCCTTATACCAATCCTAGAAGCATCACATTCAATCTTAAAAGTTTTATTAATGTTAGGTAAAACAAGAATAGGTGCAAAACACAATTTTTTTTAGAGTATGAAACACAATCTCCTATTCCTTACCCCATTTAAACCCAACTTCCTTTTTAATGATTTTAGTTAATGGAGAAGCAACAATAGAGAAGTTCTTTACAAACCTTCTATAGAATCTAGCTAAACCATGAAAACTTCTTACCACAGAAATAGTTTTAGGTGTTGGCTAATCCTTGATTTGTCTTCACCTTCCCTTCATCAACTTCAATTCCATGTGCACTCACAAAAAATTCAAGAAAGATTAGTCTATCAATACAAAAAGTGCATTTCTTAATATTAGCATACAATTTCTCCTTTCTAAGTACATCTAGAACAGCCCTAATGTGCAATATGTGATCATCCATATTCTTGCTATAAATCAATATATCATCAAAATACCCAACCACAAACTTTCCTTGGAATTCATGCAAAACTTGGTTCATTAATCTCATGAAAGTACTCAGGGCATTAGTCAAACCAAATGGTATAACCATCCACTTAAATAAACTATATTTTGTTTTAAAACCTATTTTCCACTCATCACTAGGTTTCATCCTAATTTGGTGATATCCACTTTTCAAATCAATTTTAGTAAATAAGCAAGCACCATGTAATTCATCCAACATGTCATCAACTCTAGGGATAGGATGTCTATACTTTACAGTGATTTTATTAACTACTCTATAATCCACGCACATCCTTTATGAACCATCCTTCTTTGGTATGAGGAGTACTAGAACAGCACATAGACTCATACTCTCCCTAATTAGTCCCTTTGATAATAGCTCATCTACTTGCCTTTAAAGCTCCTTTGTCTCCTCTAGATTACTTCTATAGGCTGGTCGGTTTGGTATTTGAGCTCTAAGAATAAAGTTAATTTAGTGCTCAATGCCTCTCAATCATGGCAAACCCAAAGGCATGTCACTTGGAAAGATGTCTTCAAACTCCTGCAAAAGAGATACAAATACTCTAAGCAAACAAGACTCAAAGTCAGTTGTGGAAAACAAGTTCTCCTTAAATCAAATAAGAATTAAGCATCTTTTGCCTATCATTGCATATTTCAAATCTCTTTCTTTTGCATAAAAGCAAGGTTGCCTACTTACTTTTTCATTGTACTCTTACTTTTTTTTTTATCACTTTTCTCATATTTCTCATCCTTTTCACTCTTATCACATAATAACATTTT
>CANXYI010333188.1:0-10137 GCA_948208565.1 Hura crepitans | reverse complement strand
AAAATAAAACTGCCATTACTAATTTGCAATGAGAAATCAAGAACTAAAATAGATTTTCATTCTAAAAATTTAAGAAAAAAGTCATAGACTTTCATTCAAGATCAAATAAATGATTACTTAAGTGGGTAGATCTCTTACGCCTTCAAAAAAATAAAACTGCTATCACTAAGTTGCAACGAGAAAATTGAAAAAAATAATATATTTTCATTCCAAATGAAAATTGAAAGAAATAAACTAAAGGTTTTCATCAAGGAAAACAACCTTTAAAAGGATGAAAACATAACCATGGATACACTATCCATGGGATGAGAGGTAACACATGGTCTATAGGTCGATTAGATCACTTATAGCTCTGATACCATGTGAAGAATGAAAAATCATCTCATAATTATATTATTCATAGTATGATTATTTATACAAGTAGATTTGTATGTATATTAGAAAGCTAGTTACAATAACAATAATCCTAATAGGAATATAATTGAAATATTATAACTCAAGAAACTATTTAAACTATAAAGATAAATATAATCAAATCTCTTAAAGATGCATATCCAAATTAAATAAGAATCTTTTAGCTCACATAATTATAATATAATTTGGATTACATCAATTCACCAGACCAAAACAGAACACGAGACTAAATAGCTATGATCTATCAGAATAATTATATTATATCATATTTCTATCAGGAAGATCTCGTGGAGAAGTACATTGAATAATTTTGCATAGTAGATGATGAATATTTTCTCTTAGAGTTTAAAGTTAAAAAATTAGAGGAACGCTTTGAACCAAATAAAAAGGATGTGGAATTAGAGAATATAGTTTGAAACATTCCTCTTAATGTTCTAAAAGAGCTAGGTCTTCAACCAATAGCCACCAAGGGCAGGAATGATAAGCTCAAAGGAAAAGTCAAGCTAATGACTATAAACTAGCATTGCTACAAAGTAGAGCAGGGACCTTAAAGCAAAACTAAATCTTCTTCCCCTTTATCTTTTAGATTTTTGCATTTATGTTTGGTTTTTAGTCTAAATAGGGTCTAGAAAATAAAGTTTGGGGTTATTTTATTATTAAGATGGAAATTTTAATGCGAACATGTAAGAGACTAATAAATTTTGTGCTTTATATCTAAACTTAGATTTTTCTTCTCCCAAATAGAAATGTATTTCTCCCTATTGAACTTTGAATCCCCTTCCCAAATTAATTGCTCTCTTCTCTTTATATTTTTCTCATAAGCTTTTATTTCAGAAAGAGTGTAAAATATGAGTTCTAAGTTTGTTTAATTTTGCCCTCATTTATTCTCTCTCTCTCTCTCTTTTTCTTTATAATCTGAATTTTACCCAATTTGAGACAAATTTTTTAGTAGGGGTTGAACCATTTAAAGGCTTTATATTCTATCCATTATCAAGAAGGAAACACATTTGAGTTGAATGAATTCCATAATTTTACATAATTCTTGAACTTTATATTGATCTGAATGATTTATATTTCAATTGCTATTTCTACATTTCTGTTTTGAGTGGGTTGAATATGAATTATTGGTGAGTGATTGCTTTTTTTTTTTTTTTTGTGATTTACTAATTTTTCAGCTGATTTTTTTAACCATTTAAACACTTTATCAACTATTTTTATTTGTGTGTAATCCACTATTTGTTTAGTAGAAAAAAAAATTTACTCTAAAAATTCTCAAACCAGTCAAATTTGATGGGGCATAAATAAACTAACCAAATATTTTGAGATCAAATTAAATGTATTGAATTTTTTATATATTATATTTTTTTTATATATATAAAAATATAAAAAGTAATTTAAATAGTTTGGATCCTTAATTTTTACGCCTTGAAAATTGAACCGAACAAATTGAATTTTAAAAAAAATTCAAATCAAACAAATAAAAAATAAATAAATTAAACTGAATAGATCAAAAATAAATTAAACAGAATAAATTAAAAATTATTTACAATTTGATTTTGCGTGCTTCAACTAGCACTCCATCTTTGAATATTAGACTTTGGAAAAAAAATATAAAGGATGACTTAATTAATAATTTCGTTGAAGACATTATGATTTTTTTTTGAAAGTCGCATCCAATTAAATCTATGTCTATCTCCCTCCAATTTACCTGTTCGGAATTTTTAATAACTTGTATAATTATTTTACTTTTAAAATTTTTAATTAATTATATCTATTAGCATTAAAATTTATGATTGATAATGAGTTAATTATAAATAAACTGAACATATGAATAAAAATTAAAAAGACAAAAAAAAAATTCAACTTGAAATTTGGAAACTGTTGCACACCATATTGTTTTAATGTTTGAAATTATTTACATCGCTAAAAAAATTGTAATTTTATTCATCGAGCTGATTAGTTGAAGTCCAAAGCATAGACCGCAACCGTAAGCAACATAGCCAACCTGCTGCATTTGATCTAAATCATCTATCAATTTTCATCTTCCTTGAGAAAATTGGCAACTTGCCTCTCAGCTAAAGAATAAAAATTTTGCTCCCAATCCTAAAAATCTCCATTTCTCTTCGGTCTATCAATTTAAATGCTTTTCAACTCTCTATATTTATGGACTTGAGCTTGTCAACGAAGAAATAAAGACAAAATAGATTCTTTCTAAATTCTCTTTACTATGTATTATCTGGCATTTACAGCACTCTTACTTTTCAAGACTGGGCAGTTGAAACTTATGCATAGGCAATTGATTACAATGCCACAAATGAGATGTAAGATAATAGTAAAAAAATTGTATTAAAATTATTGCTTTAGATCTATAACAATAGTTTTAAAAGCAGTGTATTTGTCTTTATTGTCTTAAGTTTAAGCAACAATTTAAACACCTTAATGCAATAATGATACTTCTTGCAATAACTTCAAATATTACAAATCTATTGCTTTATATAATAGATTTAGGGCTAATAAGCAGCCTTTAATTTTGGCCTAGTGCTTTTGTTTAATGACTAAGAGGGAGTTGATGAAGACTATGACCAGCTTTTAAGTACATTTAAACCCCTGGTGCTAAATCCTACTAATTATGAAGCCATTGCTAATTGTATGGCCAAAGAAAACCATACAACATTTGCTAGAATGATTTAACATATGGAGATGATGCTTAGATAGATTAATAAACGAGCTGAATTAACCTTCCAAGGGTGTAATAATCACAGCAAAAAATGAACCAATAGATTACCTAGCTGGTAATGCTTCTTCAAAATAGAGGTATTCAAAAGGAATTATCTAAATGCATCAAAGGATACTATTTTCAAAGCCTATCTAGAATCTTTGTTAACAATGATATGGGAAGTTCAGGAATGGATTAAAGAATTGGTTGGGCAACACAATTCGGCATTGATCGAATGCATTCAGGGAGAGCTAGAGGACTTCTTTTTTGAAAGTAACTTAAGCTTGGGTGTAATTTTAGTTCTCAAAATCCTTTGAAAGAGATTAATTTAGGACAATGAATATCCTCACCACTCATTATCAATGTTAAGTTAAATCAGGCTTTTGAATCTCAATTGATCAACCTATTGCACAAATACAAAGATTGCTTTGCTTAGGATTATTCATAAATGCTCGGGCTTGATTGATCATTGGTGGAGCATAACCTTCGCCTAAAACTTGAGTGCAAACCATTTAAGTAGCCCATTACAAAAATGTCTAGAGAGATCGAACAACTGGTGGTAAAGGAAATTAAATGGTTACTAAAGGTTAGTTTCACTTATGCTACTAGATATGTTGAATGGTTGTCTAATATTGTTTGTAACATCATAGGCAAATCCCACTTTGCAAAACAGGGGAGAGATCATAGGTATAGAAAAGTGTTTTATAAGGCTAAAACGCAACTATTAGCAATAACTTGAGTTAACCACTTTAGGCTATGTGGTTCGACTATTTACAAGTTATTATGGACAATTAGGTTTAAGTCATTATAATTGTTATCAGAGCCACTCTACGTGCAACTTTGATTGATGGTAGGATAAACCTCAGCAAGGATATAGAGTCCCTTATGAGAGGGGTGTACTATAACATCCTAAGCAAATCCCTATTAGCTAAACATGGGAAAGATAATGGGTATAGAAAAGTGCTTTATAAGGTAAAGATTTTACTACTAGTAATAACTTGGTTTAACTATCTTAGACTATATGGTTTGGCCATTTACAAGTCATCTAGACAGTTAGATTTCGGTTATTACATTGTTCATATGATAAAAAAGAATGGCAAGTTGCGAATTTAGGTGGATTTTAAAAACTTGAACTTTGTTATGCCAAAAGGCGGATGCCCTATACTCATGATTGATATGCTCATTGATTCAACTGCCTTAATCTTCATTTCATAGACGACCATTCTAGATATAATCAAAATTTTATCCATGAACTAGTTATTCATGAGATAACATTTTAGTTCCCTAAATCAATTAGAGCATATGAATAGGTTCTAATGCCTTATAGCCTACAAAATGTTGGGGCTACTTACTAAATAGCTATGAATGCTATATTCCATGACTAGATCGGTTGAACAATGGAAGTTTATGTGATGATACTATGGTAAAGTCATAACTTGAGGTCGATCACTTCTAACGTCTAAGGTGTGCTTTTCAAGCGAATGAGAGGAATCAAAAGTTGAAAACAAATCCACTCAAATGTGTTTTTAGGGTATCAATAGGCAATTTTCTTAATTTTTTTGGTACATAAAAAATGAGTAAAGATATATATTTTCCCTACACATAAAAAAACCCTTGAAAAAACCAATTTTTTTAAAATGATTCATTGATAATGCTGCTAAAAAGCTTCGACTAAGGACTGAATTATTAAAGTTAAAAAGGGATGAGACATTTATTTAAATGAAGGTACATCAAAAGATCTTTCTTAATTAACAAGTCACAAATAGCTTTATGGTACAAATAATAAAATTTATTAATAGTGTATAATGTCATAATTAAATTTGTAATAATCCAAAGGACAAAAGTTAAGAGCAAAATACATGAGAATAAGGCTAGATATTTTAGGAATTAATTGTATTCATTAGATTATTAATCAATAAATAATAAATGGTTGTTATAGTTATTAGTTAGTTGTAGTTTGTTGTGAGTCAGTTACAAGTTTGTTAGTTGGTTTCTTAGTGAATATTGTTGAGTTGTGTCTTAGTATATAAGCTATATGTATATTCCTTTTAGAGCTATGAAAAATGCTTCGAGAGTTTTCTTATCATCTAATTTTCTTCCATCATTTCTGTGTGCTTAACTACCATTTTAGATTTGTTTATGGTATCAGAGCATGGTTCATTGAGCTTAGAGCTGATTTTATACTCTATAATACGTTTGTGCTTTTCATTTTGATCCCACTATCATCATCTATGGCTACTAACATGGTTGATAATCCTCTTAATTTGCATAGCTCAGATAATCCAGGTATGGCTTTAGTAACTGCACCTTTGAATGAGGGTAATTTTCTTATTTGGAGTAGATATATTAAACAAGCACTAGCTACGAAGAACAAAATGGAATTCATCAATGGATTTATTATTGAACTTGAGGAGGAGTTGAATTATAGCAAGTGGAAAAGTGTAAATAAAATGGTATGTTTCTAGATTATTAATTCCATCTCTAAAGAAATTGCAGAAACCTACATCTATGCTATATCAGCTAGACTGCTATGGAAGGATTTAAAAGAACAGTTTGGTGAGAGCAATGGACCACAGATATATCATATTCAAAGAAAGATCGCATCAATGGAATAAGGTAATTCTTCTGTGGCTATGTATTACAACTTTCTCAAGAAGCTTTGGGAAGAATTAAATGTGTTACAACTAATTCCTCAGTGTTCATATGGAATCATGAGAAGATGTACATGTGATGTCTCGATTAATATGATGAGTTTGGTTGCTGAAAATAAGCTCATACAATTCTTAATGGGACTCAATGATTCATTTGATGGAATCAAGAATTAGATCCTGGTTTTGGATCTTTTGCCCTCTGTTGATCGAGCTTATTCAATGATCTTAACTATTGAAAGATAAAAGGTGGTGCAGATGAATTTTACAGAAAGTGCATATAACAGTGTCATGATGGTTAAAAGTATATAAGCTAGTGGAAATCACAAAAGGAATAATGGAAGAATAAGGGATTATGGAAAGAAAGATGATAGGATTTGTGAATATTATAGATGAACTGATTGGTATAAACAATTTAAGAAAGACAGAGCTACTATGAAGAAGGTACAAGTGAATATGGTTAAATATGTTTTAGAGGAGACTTACAATGAAGATTTTAAAAATCCTATTGTGTAATAGACTCCAACAATTTCTAATATAATACAACAAGAGATGTTGAGGTTTTTGAAAGGAAAGCAAGTTGTTGTCAATGGAGGAGTTAATTTTACACAGATAGCTGAATTCACAAGTACTTTCCAAAATTCTATTTTGCCTGAATTTGTAGATAACTTTTGGTTAGTAGATACAAGTGCTACAAATCATATATATGCTTATAAATCACAGTTTTCTGCCATCCAAACACTAAGACACAATATCTCAGTGTACTTGCCTGATGGATTAATTAACAAGTTAGATCTGTTGGTAATATTTCATTAACAGATTATTTGACACTAAATGATACTTTATATATACCTAATTTTAAGTACAATTTGTTGTCAATAAGCAAAATGACCAAAGATGATGTAAAATGCGCCCTTTATTTAGCTCATTGTGTTTTACAGGACCAGAGGACTGAGAGAGTTCTAGCTATTGGGAAACTAAGAGGCAAGCTTTATGATCTTGATTCAAAATCATGCACTACAATTGATATAGTAAGTAAATGTGATAAGGATAGAGTCTTCCTTGCTAAAAATAACTTGAATGAATTATCTGATGTTAGCACCATTTTATGGCATTAAAGACTTAAGCATCTTTCTTTTCTAATCCTTAAGCATCTACCTTTTCTGAGGAATATAAAAGAAATACTTGATTGTGATATTTGTCCATTAGCAAAACAAATTAGGCTTAAGTTTCCTACCAGCTATAATAGAGCTACTGATATTTTTGAATTGTTACATACTGACATTTGGGGATCGTATAAACAAAGAAGTATCTCTGGTGCTCATTATTTTTTGACTCTTCTTGATGACCATAATAGATGTACATGGACTTTTTTGATGAATAATAAAGGCCAAACTTCTAAAATTTTGAGACAATTTTTCTTGATGGTTAAAAATTAATTCCAAAAAACTGTCAAATGTTTGAAAACAGATAATGGATTATAATTTACAGGTCAAGTTTGTCAAGAAATGTTGTGTGAATTTGGCATTATTCATTAAAAAAGCCATATGTATATACCACAACAAAACGGGAAAGTGGAGCGCAGACATAGATCTATCTTGCAAATAGCTAGATCTCTTTTATTCCAAGCCAATTTGCCCATCAAATTTTAGAGGGAATCAATTCTTTATGCAACATATCTTTTAAATTGATTACCTACCAGTGTGTTATTAGGGCAACACCTTATCAGGTGTTGTTTGGTACTTCACCTAGGTATGATCATTTAAAGTGTTTTGGATGTCTCTGTTATTCCACAAATGTTCATCCATACAAAATAAAGTTCTCCCTTAAAGCTAAGAAATTTATCTTTTTACGATTCTCAAATGGGCAAAAGGGATATAACTGTATGATTTAGATGCCAAAATCATTATAGTATCGAGGGATGTAATATTCAAGTAAAATTGTTGTTATCCTTTTAAAGACATAAAAGATTCTATTATAGACAAGTCTCAGCTTCCTTTACCTGCAATTGAGTTAGATCATTGTGTGCCTTTCTATGAGTATCCAATAGATAATTAGGTCATACATGAGATGACTTGTGATACTGATCATTATTTACCCCATCAAATCATCATGATTTAGTTTTAGACACTGATCATTCAAGATCAACTTATTCTTTAAACTAAAATGTTGTGCTAAGACACAACATGAGAATCAAAAGACCTCCAATTTGGATGATAGATTTCGTGACAAATGTTTCATATTCCACTCATAAACTAACTGTTTTGTCTAACAAATATGAATCCATATATACACTACCCACATTTCATTAATCCTGCCTATTTTTCACAAGCACATCCGTCTTTTGTAGCAAATATATCTATTGTGCAGGAACATACATGTTACAGGCAAGTGCAAATTCATCTAGAATGGATTAAAGCTATGGAGGTTGAAATTTTTGCTTTTAAACAAAATCATACTTGTGATATTATTAATCTACCACCTGATAAAAGGCCCATCGGTTGCAAATGGGTGTATAAAATAAAATTGAAACTAGATGTCTTGATGGATAGATATAAAACACGATTGGTGGCAAAACGATTTGATCAAGTTGAAAGGGTCAATTTTCGTGAAAGCTTTTCACCTGTGGCAAAAATGGTTACTGTCAAAGTATAATTTAATAATAATAATGGTTTAAATTGTTAGGAATTTGACACACCACAGTATCATCATTATTAGCATAAATATTATCTATCAAAAGATGATGCATACCAAAAATTTATTTGATACGAAAATGTATCGAAAGTCTATTCCTTATTTTCTTATTTTTTCATCTTCATCTGTAAATAATTTAGTTGTATACATTTTGTTGCCCTCCTATATTTTTAGTATAAAATGGTGTAGCAGATTTGCTGCTTTCCTACTAATATTGGCTTCTAGATGAAAAAATAAATAAATAAAAGTTGAAGGGTTAAATAAACCATATTAAAAGTTTAAGGACCAAAAATAGTTTTTACAAGTTATGGTTCCCGAAACCAAGAATGGAATGGATTGGATCATATTCAAAGAAACCCGCCGAAGCCCAGTCACGGAGCAGAGCTCCACGTGTTTTCTTTTTTTTCTCGTTTTCGCGGGAAAATTGACGCCTGACGCCCGAATCTAAACCTTCCATCCTATATTTTATTTAGCTTTTTCTCCCGCCGCCGATTTCTTTCCGCTCTCCTTTACTAATCTACGCAAAATTCAACAAATTAAATCAATAAATGATTCTTTTTGTTAGTTGTTCTGTATGCATTTTTATTCCTATCTAGTCCGCGAAATGTTAGGGTTTCTGATATAATTTGAATTCAAGTTTTAACATACTTACTAACTTCTTAAAATTGAAGAGTTTTATATTCTAATTTGTATATGATTCAAGGAAGGGGGGCGGCTGGTGGTGGTGGGATTTCTTGTTTTAGTATATTAACCTGTCTGGTTTAATATATGCGTTTTAATCCGATCTTCAGTATGATATCTTATATGATGCAATTAAGGAAGAAATGCACTGGAAATGCTGAAAGATCATTTGCTTATCTGTGCACTTGAGCCGTAATGTTTGTTTTATACTGTCTAATTATGATTCATGGGTTAACGACTAAGATTCGGTCTTGCCTCCGGCACTTGATCAAAGAAATGAAGTTACTAAATTCCATTTTTCCTTTAGACTCTATGCACTTTGATGGATTTCAACAGATGCACTTTGGTTATGGCTACAGAGACCAATCATGATATACTATTGAAGCAATGGTTAGTCTTCCTCTGTAAAAGGGATAATTTTTACATGAACACTCTCAGTTATCTAGTTCCTTCCCAGCTCTAATTCAATTTTCTTTGCAGTAATGGATCTCTTTGACTTGCTTTACAAATTTATATATTCTCTCAGCTGATTGAGGGAAGGCTCTCATAATGAATTTATAATTCATCGTTCTTAACAATGGTTTTACCTGCACTCAGCTAAAATATAATTCTGTGTCTCACTGATTTACTTCTTGCTGTTGGCTTACTGATTTTTTTTTTTAATTAAGCTGTTGGGCTTTGGTTCAGCCTTTAGTGAAGAATGACGAGCGTAGCTTTTATACTTAGTACTTCAAATTAATTCATCAATATGGGCTTTTTTTTTTTTTGTTACTTTGATCTTCATTTTTATTTTATAATTTCCTTGCATTCACATCTACACTAAGCCACACACGGATGGAATAATAAATTGATCTATGGATCCATCCAATGCAATAATGCTCTCACATATGCAATTTATGAAATTTTCTGACCTAGGCTAGTCAATGAAGAAATTTCGACGCTAGGCTAGTCAATGAAGAAATCAAAACACGGAAGCTTCCTTCT
>CANXYI010333117.1:0-10467 GCA_948208565.1 Hura crepitans | reverse complement strand
TCATGATCAGGAAACTCATGGATGAAGCTCAATCTTTCTTGGTGAGTTCTTGAATAGCAACATGAAGAGTCTAAAATTCATATGTGTGATGACCTGTATGTTAGTGATATTAACAAATGAGATCAAAATGATGGCCTAGCTTGTTTTGGATTCTAGATAGTCAAAATGAGAGTGGTTGTAGCTTTCCTTCTAGAAATAATCTCTTGAAATGCCATGACAAGGGTTTGATCAAGTTGAGGTGGCTTTCATTATTGATTGTTGGAATGTTGGTGGAGCTAGGTATGGTAATGTAGAGCCTTTTTTGGCTTAGATATTCCTTCTTCATTTCGTAACTCTTAAGATAATGAGCATCAAGTACTGCATCAGCTATGACATGATTGATAGCTTGTAACACTTCTTGCTTGAAAATTGTGAGAGCCTCAAAAAATTCTTTACAGGTGAGAGGACCATTTTGATCCCTTTCTTTACCCTCAAAAGCATTCCTAGCCAATGTTGTAGGGTAATTGCTAACATTCCTTGTTTAAAGTGATCCAATGTAATGATTAGTTCTTTTCGAGAAGTAGGGGCATCTTGATCATCAGCAATAATGAAGGGTAAAGGTGGGTATAGGGGCAAAAATGAGATGATTCTTTGGCTAAGGAAGTAGTGGTGTGTTAATTAATGAGTCCAAGAAAAGAATAATCTACTAAAGATATACACATAAATAATTAACATGAAACATGATTCCTAACATATGCATTTATGATGAATGATCTAAGTAGTATGATACACGAATGTATAAATACATTTCCTGCATATGCTTAAGTGTGTATTGTGTATGTCTAGTTGGTAAAGAAAGCTTTTACTTATGTACATTAAGCATAAGGTAATTTAAATCTAAGGAAGCATATGTTATAATCCATAACTTATTATCACATGTTTATCTATGGTATTACATGATGCATGTTGTACACAAGAAGTAATGAATAAGTGTGATACTTGTCCATGCCTAATTGACTAAAGGATGATAGTGATGTATGTATATATATACATGATTTACCATTATAATGTAAATGTATGTGGATGATGGATGATTTTTAAGTGCATAAGCAAAAAATAAGCGTGGTGCAATGAAGTTCTCTAAGATGTAATGCAACTTTAAATGTGATGCGTATAATGTACATAATGCCAAAATATGTATAAGGGCCTAATTGATGCATGCATGAAATAAAATGAATGGGTAAGGAGTAAATAGTTCTAAAGATATGTATATGCAACTCCTACATGAAATGGCATTACATACAGTAGTTGTGCAAATGATTAATGTAATGCGTAGTTGTTATACAACTAGCACGGATAAAATGAGATTCTATCAAAATGAGTGACTATTGCATGATGGTGTGAATGAGATACAAATGCATACTTAAAATGTATGAAATGAAGATGCACGATGACTTACGCATAATGATTTCAAGGATTATGCAGTGTTATGAAATGCATATATACATGATTCACTAGATAAAGATGTATGAGATATATTTCTATATGATGTATCGTATGTTGGATACAATATGTACGAAGATAGTGGTCATATGACATGATAGGATGCCAAGTGTATGCTTATATGGATGATTTCTTATGATGGATGATGTATGCTATGATGACATTACTATGCATGGACTAACATGATGAGGGACTAATATGATACATGTCAAGATATGTTGTATTTATGTCTAAAAGGCTATCTACACTTAATGGATACATGAGCGAACCTACAAAAATCTATTTGACATATGTTGATTCATGTATGCATGGCTTTAATATGAAGGTATATGTGATGTATGGACAAAAGGTTACTTATGCATGTAAGTATATGTACATGTGTGCAAACTGATGTGGCTATACATGATAGGTTTTCACAATAATACAGGTTTACAATATTGCATATATGTACATGAAAATAACAAAGATACACATTACTAAATACAAAGTTAAACACACGAAAAAAAAACCTTCCAACCTTATTGCTTCCCATAAATGAGGTCAATGTACTTTTTTTAGGAGGGTTTACCTATGGAACATCGGGGATCCCGATAGGTTTGAATAATAAATGACAAGTAGCCGAACATTATATCTCTCTTATAGAAAAGCACATGCAAAATACTTGGCCCATATATGTTGGATATGTTCAATCGAGTCAAAATGTAGGGTCTAGCCCATTCCATATAGAAAAGGCCTAATGGGTTTGATAGCATTTCGAGATGAACAAGTAACATTTCACGTATATTAGCCCCCATAGCATATAATACATCATTAACCAAAGTGCCTAAGGGAAATTGCTATTGGTTATTACATGGTTTGAAGGTTTAGTTGAGCCAATTATGGTCATCCAAGCATGATCCCTCCATGATGGGCTTATCTTGTCATGAGCAATGATCGATTGGTTCACCATTTCATATACCTTTTAGGCACGAGGCTTCGATTTGATGCTACCCATGAAAATCTTCCACTTTGAGTGAAATTGGGTTCATGCTTCAAAGTGACATCAAGGTATAAAAAAAGATGCCTAACTTATTCTAAGGCTCTAGCATGTAATGCAATTTTGAAAAGAAATAATATCATAAATTCAAAATATAAAGTTCTATATTAAGTTGAGGTACTTTCAGAGCACGGTCTCATGGTTTCCCTAGTGAAGTCACCACTGTTTTGCGATTTTCCTAAGAATGACAAAACCAAAGTAGCTTAAAACTCAACTTAGGCCTCACTCCTCGAGTCTCAAAAAATGAGAAGAAAGCTAAAGGAATCTAGGTTCACCCCTTTTCAATTACCTTATAGGAGCCAAAATGTAGGAGTCGCCACCCAACGGAGTAGGGAAATAGAAATGCCTTGTAGGGCCAAAACCATAACGGTTTGAAACCTTACTTTTATTTATACCTCAAATTAATACAAAATTTCGATTTGAATATATGACACTCTTCCTTTTCTTAAATGATTGTTTGCAATTTAAGTAAATCACATATTCACGTAGGAGGAATTGCATAATATATTTACAAAAAAATAATTAGGTGCTTTGGTTCGAAATAACATACATGAAATCGGGCAATTGATTGTTTCGAGAACTTTGGTTCTCTCATGCCAATTTTAGAAAATGGATTTTATTGTGATGACTTTTATTCAAATTGGATGATGGGTCTGAGAACTTTGGTTCTCAAATGCTAATTTGGAAAAATGAATTTTATTGAGATGGCTTTTTATTTGGAAGAATGGATTTAGAACTTTGGTTCTCAAAGGTCAATTTAGAAAAATGAATATTATTGTTCTAAATTTTATTGTGAGAGAATCAAAATTTATTTTATTGAAAACACTAATTTATTGGGTAAAAATATGATTTAGACTAATATTTCCTTTTAACGTGGAAAACTATTTTTTTACCTAATTCGGTGCTCATGGAATATTTCGGGATAGACATTGGGTGTAACAAACATAAATTGGGTAATGAATTTTATTTGAGAACTTTGGTTCTCACATGTTAATTTTTAGGAAATAATTTTACTGTAACTTTTAATAAGAAAAAACAAACTTGATTTTATTAATAAAACACCAATTAATTAAAATAGAAATATTTTAATTATTTTTCAGTTCGCATGAAAAATCATTTTCCTAATTTATTATAGCATTCACGGAATATACAAGGAAATAATTTGACCAAAAAATAAAATAGAAGGCAATTACCTAATATACAATATAACCGAATAAAAAATAAAAATTACATTTTGGGAAGGCATAAAATACAATCTAAAGAAACAAGTAATAATTAAAGCAATCAACCCTCAAATAATCAAGGTAACTTGCAAAACAATCAAACAAACAATATATTAGCATGTGAATGAAAATTAGAAAATTGGATAGAAATTAAATAAAAATAAACAATCACAAAAATATAAAATATGGCATAAATAAATTATCATATCTAACTGGTAAATAAATAGTGCAAAAAGAAAAATAAAATTAGCACAAACAACCAAAAATAATATTTTTGATGCAAACAAAAAATATGAAGATAGACAAAAATTAAATAAAATAAATAGTTTCACAAATACAAAAATATGTACAAATAATTTACCCCATCTAACTATTAAATGGATAAAATGCAGAAATAAAAATAAAAAATAGACGAAAAATGGGTCGGTCAATACATCGGTATATTTTCCTTCAGAAAGATCTCGACTTGGATTGAAAACAGTGATTGAATCCTAGAAAAAAACCCAAGAAAATAGAGTTTGGAAAAGTATTTTTGTGTTTTTTTGTAGTTTCTCTCTCTAAAATATTTTCTCTCTCCTTAAATTGACCAACCTTGGCTCAAAATAACCTAATTAGTTTTTATGCATGAACCCTGAGGCATAAAATGGGTATTTTTGTTTTGAAAATAGGCATTTTGTGGCGGCTAAAATGGCCATATCTTAGAGCGAAATGCTTGTTTTGAGCAAACAGCCATTTCTTTGACTTTAGAATAGTCGTTTTCTATGAAAAGCCGTTTCTTTGACTCCAGAATGGCTATTTCTTTGACTTTAAGCCTTTTCTCCTCCCTTCGTAGGCTTTAAGCTACCCTTTAATGGCCACCAACATCTCACACACACAATCACACAGGTCTTAAGCATGTCCTAGCATTAAAATGGTAGCCAAAAATTCCAAGGGAAAGAGAAGAATAACCTAAAACTCACCTCAAGGTCACTATTTTGGACTGCTCTAAACCAGTCAGCTTATATAATTTTTATCTCCCAAACGAAAACTCATTTCTACTTGATTCTTGTTCCTCATGATGGCTAACACATAGGGGAAATTTTAGCAACTAGAATTAGTCAATTTTGTTGTCAAAGGAAGAAGTTAATCAATTTTTTTGTAGATTAACCCGAGCCCTCAACCCACCATAAACGCCCATTTTTTTCGCATTTCAAGTCATACTGCAAAATTTTTCTGGTCGAGCAAAGACTAAAAAAGGATAATTTTTTAAGAAAATCTTGAGATATTTGGTTCAGATAGAAAAATCCAATTTTTAGGATTTTTGTCCTTTTTATCATTATTAGGAAACCGAACCTAACAGCCCCTAAAACCTAGTGTCTACACTAACAATTTTTTTTACACTGAATCCTACTAATTGCATTAAAGGCAAATATTGCATATTATGTCAATTTACACATAAACATATATTCATGAATTTTAAACATATTAACATAGTTACACGTGCTTAATGACATTGTGTGGTATGCCTGAAGCAGTCTCACACCTATCTTTTGCCCCGAGAATAACGGATTGACGTTTCGCCTATGAGTTTAAACGGTTAAGATTTAGCAAAAATCATATAAAATCACATGGGCTCCAAAAAATAAAAACTAGGATATTAAATAAATCTTGGGCATGTAACGAACATGGAAAAAATTTTAGGACTTGAAAATTCTTACCAAAATGAAAAATGGTCACTATTCACCTGAGGTTTCTCTACGCGATTTCTCCCAAACCGCTCTGCCAAACCTGGTGATTTTGGTGTCTACGAAAAGCTCTTGACACAAGCTTTCCATCTATTACATTTTTTAAGGTAGGTGCTATCAATTGAAAAAGAAAAAAAAAGAGGAGATGGGTTAGTGGAGTTATCAGTAAAGAGAGAAAAAGAAAAGGGAAAAAGAAAAAGAAAAGAAAGAAAAATGAGAAAGAAAGAATTTGTTTGCTACTTATAGTTTTTGAGATAATTAATTTTTCTTCCTTTCAAATTTATTTTTATCCCTCTTGGAAATCCAAATTAAATGATTAACACCTCTAAAAATTAGATAAATAAAGGTTCTATAGATCACAAAATCTCGAGTACAAAAAATGAAGGGAATTAGGAAAATCAACATAATTACTCAATTAAAATTTCAAAAGAATTACATCATAATATCTAAAAATTTTGATTTTAACACCAATAGACTTTATCGGAATATTTATGTATTAGGATGTGTAATTCTTGAATTATTTTAAGCAACTTTTGATTTATTTTACGATTTAGCTTTGCTTGTGGCACTATTCATAGGACACTGCTGCAAAATCCTATTTATCATTTTTAGCCATCCAAATGACTTCGGATTGACTTCAAACCTCACCCAAAATTCTCTCATAATTAATACTCCCTGATGGACTACTTAGTACGACTCGAGTTTTGAGAAACACTATTCATCCCAAGAAGTATTATTCACAAGAGTTAGGATTTTCGAGTCGTTATAATATAAGAGTAAATATCAATAAATGTTAAATAAAAGCTACCTAAGGAAATCCAAGCATGGGTGACCTTTAGGAAGTAATGTCCCTTGTCTATTTTCTTACATAATAGGTAGAGGATGTTACATTTAGTGGTATCAGAGCAAGTTTAGGTTGTTCTAAGCAGTAATGCATGAGTGTCTTCTAAGCAGTAATGCATGAGTGTCTTAGGAATTGTAGGATGTTTAAACAACTGCTACACTATTGAAAATGAAGATTGTCGATAAATTGTTAGTCAAAATAGAATGTGAAATTCTCGGTAAGAGGAAATAGTGGGCAAAAGTAATGATATTATGATTTTGTATAATTCCCTTCCTCCTAAGTTGAGGTAGTTAGTATTGTTACTGATAACAAGTGAAAATAAATTATAATTTTGACAAGAAGTAAAAAGCTTAGTGAATGGTATTAGGGGAACTACATGGATATTCAAGCAAATAGTGGGTAGAAACATTTGAGATGAGAAAGTGTAGTAACTATGTATATTAAATGGTGACTCTATGACAATTATAATGTAAATGAAACTTCTAATACAAAATGAAAGGTGAAGTCAAGCTTAGTATTGTGAATAAGGGATAGAGGTCAGGTAATGAGGAATTTATATATTCTTTTATAACATGGAATATCAGACATGGAGGTATATAATGCTATAAAAAAAGGTAATAAGATAGGTGATCAGTGTTGATGAGTGGGCAAAATTTAAAGAAACCCCAGGAGAATAGAAAGAGTAGTGGTGGACCCAAGGTCTATAAATAAGGAGTGAATGATTAGTGTGTTATATATAGTGAAGTTGTATGTCCTTATAAAGTTATTATGGATCAAGGCATAAATAAGATGATCTAGTTGCCTACAAACCTTGAAGTAAGCTAAAAAAGGATGTTATTAACCTTTGTAGGGCAAAAAAATATGTTATGAGGGCAAAAGGATGGGATAACAATATTGAGGAATAATTGAATATGAGAGTTAAATGATGAATGAGATCAGTGAAATCGAGAGTGAAATAGAAATAAGATCAAATGGTTAGCAAGGTTAAGATTGATGATCATAGTAAAAGAGTAATGATAAAATTGAAGATAAGAAAGGTTATAAGGATGAGGGCTATTATTCTTTCTTGATACATTTATTATCGAGTTTAGGTATTGCATTATGTAGCTTAAGCTACATTTTGACATTTTGCATAATTGTATTATGCATGACATATTTCTTATAATGAAAATTTATACAAGTATTGTATAAAATAAACATGGCATACTAGTAGCCCTGATATAGAAGGGACTTGACAAAGCTAAGAGAAGGAGAGAGAATGATGTGATGACAATAGAAACTAAATGTTAAGGAGTAATGAGTGGACAAAGAATTGAGATTAAAGTTGATACAATGGGTGAGTATGGAAAGGATTAGGAATGCTAAGGTGCTATAAGGATATATGGAGAGCAGAATAATACAACATATATTGAAAGATCATAGTGAGCATAGGAAAGTAGCCTAACCCTTTTGACCTTAAGAGGGGAAGTAGACAAGGTACTTAGTGAGTATAAAAATATCCATGAAAGGAACAATAATAAAGATTTCTATAAAAGTTTCAAGGTATGATAGTGTGGCTAAGTAACTAGTTAGAGGAAGTGGTAAGAAAGATGTAACATGACATATAGTTATGATGATTAAGGAAGTTTGTCTAGGTAAATTTTAGTAATAGGAACATAAGGTAATGTTGATAAATAAGGAAAAAGAATGCATAGTCCAACATCTGAGAATTCTAGATGAAAGCTTAAATGAGAAAGGTTATAGAGGAAAAGTTAAACAAGGATATTGCCTTCTACTACTGGAAGTCTATATTAAAGATTAGTACGTAATAATGAGATGGTGTGAACAATTGTGGAAAAGATAACGGAGTACAATGTAATAATGGTAAAAAGTATATTAGGGAAACTCCACCCATAAGTAAAGTAAAGAAATGATATAGACTCCTAAAATGGGAATCTAATTGAGGAAAGAAAGAACTAAGAGGAAATAAGAGTGGTATAAATTTAAGTACTTTGGAAGATAAATAAAGAAGATAAGTGTACCAACGAGAGATTGTAGACGGTTGGACATAAAGGTCTAAACCTATAAGAAAGAGAAAAAGGCAGGAATATGAACATGAAATTTTACAATAACTAGGCATATGACCACGAAAATTTTTGAGGATGAAATTTCTTAGGAGGGGAAGAATTGTAATGCTGAAATATCATTTTGTGAATAGTACTCCTGAGCTTGACATAGTGTCATTCAACAAGTGGTACTGGTTAGCCGAACTTTAACTGACCAAAAAGTGATTAAAATGAGTGAATTAAAAATTTTAGCAGTACAAATAAATCATTTCGGGCTGAGAACTAGTGAATAGTGACCTTAGTTAGGGTTGTGCAAGGATAGCTTTGGGAATTGCCCGGATGGAACTAAAAATATCATACCCTAAAGCTCAAAATTTCAAATGAGTCTATTAAAGATGGAATTTTAATATTCTGTGGTTGTTAGATGATTATTCAAAATTTTTGAATTACATGAGTGAATAGTAACCCTAGCTCCCGATATAGTTTTAATCTAAATTTTTATAGGACCCTTAACGGGCATAATCAAGAATTTTTGGAACTAGAATTCTGATTTTTGGAGGTCTAAAGAAATTATTTCAAATTTTAAAATTTAAAAAAAAAATAGAATTAATTTGGATCGTCCGATTGATAAGTGGAGTGATCAGTGCCACACACCATGCTAATACTTATAAGTGAACATGTGTGTATGTGTATAGGATGGAAGTCATCTTCCACCCAAACACAAAAGTGGCCAACGCCACCTCTATGGCCACCCCCTCTATTTTTTACTTCTTTCTCTCTCCTCCCAGTATAAAATCCCATAATTCTCATATTGATATTAACCTCCACAACTCTCAAAAGTGAATCTAAGTGACAGAACGAAGAAAGGAAGCCTAGAAAGTGAGAAATAAACACTTAATGAGTAATGACATATTGGTGAGTACATGGATTTTTATTAGGTTTCATAATTTTAATCTATGGTATTTTATAAAGGGATGTTATGTGTGAAGATAGATATCAGTTTAGAGTTGTATTAATTTTTCTAGAAATTTTCTAAGTATGAAACCATTATGTTTGTAGTGATTTGGAGGAATTGATAGAGGAAGAGGAAATTAATGGTTCTAGAATGGCTTAGACATGATTGGGAGCCTACTGTAAGTGAATTTAATAGAAACATGCTTTGTATTTTAACAAAAATTTATGATTGGGGTTATATGTTTGTGTATGGAAGTTGTAATTACGTATGTGTATATGGTAATTTGGATGTGTTATGCATGCTAGAATTTGTAATTAAAGGATATAAAATGATGTGAATGTGTTTTGGATGTAGAAAGTATGTGGAAGTATGTGTTGTATGTATGTCCGAATGTTTGTCATATATGTCATGGCATGTACATAAGTGCATGGCATGAATACATGGGATATTAGGATTGTAATGTGAGGCATGATCTGGAAGTGACATGGAATATGGTGGTATGTGTATGGTTATGGGTAAAAATATGATAAGGCATGATGTAATGATAATGGAACATGAGATTTAAATGTAAAGATATGGCATAAAATAAATATAGCATATAATGTTAAGCGTAGGTTGAGAATATAATTAAGATGTGTTATTTTAGGATTTATGTTAGAAATGATGATTTGGCATGATGATATTGTTTTCATGTTTAATGGTGTGGAATACCTTAAGGTATATTGGTATAAGGTAAAGAAGGAATGAAAAAAAAGGGGGGCTAAATGAAAAATGGAAGAAATTACCAAATGAATAGTTACATAAAAAGACATGTAATTGTTTAGGAAAATAAAAGTGACCCGTAACTGTCTGATAAAAATGATCAAATGAAATAGGCTAATAATTGTGTCCTATAGACATAGAAATAATGTAAATAGATGACTGGTAAAAGAGAAAAATAGTAAGTGGATTAAATTTAAAAATAAAGATAGAAATAAAGCTGCACTTTTTAGAAGTGCTAAAGAGAAAAATTATATGATAGGACCACAATATTATTATTAAATGAGTCATGACTAGATAAACTTGAATAAATAAAAAAATGATAATTTAGCGGAATTCATACATAAAAGTGAAGATATATTTGATAAGGGATTAATTATATTCATTATATAATGGTTA
>CANXYI010333105.1:0-10935 GCA_948208565.1 Hura crepitans | reverse complement strand
ATGCTCTAGTGCCTACACCTTTTTTGATTAAATGCCCCACCAAAATACATCTTCCATCCCTCCTAAAATATTCCTCCTAAGTATTTGTCTGGAAATTTGAATTCCACCTCATCACTTTTAATCAGTTGTTGTGCTAAGAAGTCCACTATTACCCTTCCTTTGATAGTTTTCTTGGTTACATAAGAGCTATAGAACTCTTCTAGCAATAGAATCCACTTGCCTATTCTACCTACTAGTGATAGTGCTATCTGTAGGTATCATAGAGGGTCATGTCTAGCTATTGCCTTTACTTTGTATGATTGAAAGTAGTGGCAGAGCTTCTTAGAGACCCAGATCACTCCTAAGCATATCTTTTTCACCTCCACATATTTTTGCTCATATGGGAGTAGTTTCTTACTCAAGTAATAAACTCCAAATTCTACCCCAAATTTATCTACTTGTGTAATAAGGACCCCAACAAAATTATCTTCTACTGCAAGGTAAAAGATTAAGGCTTTTCCTGGCATAGGTGGCTTTAAGACTAGTGGGTTGATTAAGTATTGTTTTAGGGTCTCAAATGCTTTTTTACATTCACTGTTCCATTTGTGAGGTTAGTTCTTTTGGAGGAGTTTAAATATGGGTTTGCATATGGATATGAGCCTAGCTATGAATCAACTAATATATTACAGCTTTCCCAAGAACCCTCAAACCTCTTTTTTGTCTGAGGAGTAGGAATTTCTAGAATTACATTTACTTTATTAGGATCTACTTCAATTTCATTCTTACTGACAATAAATCCTAACAACTTTCTCAATGCTACCCCAAAAATGCATTTCTTAGGGTTAAGCCTCATGTTGAACTAGTTTAACCTTTGGAAGAACTTTTCTAAGGCCTCAAAATACCCTTCCCTATCTATTAATTTGACCATCATATCATCCACATAGACTTCCACTTCTTTATGCATCATGTCATGGAAGAGTTTAATGGCTATTCTTTGATATGTTGCTCCTGCATTTTTTAATCCGAAGGGCATCACATTATAATAGTATGTCCCCCATTCTATTATGAAAACTATCTTGCATTTATTTATCACCTTCATGAGAATCTAGTTGTATCCTAAGAATCCATCTGCAAAGGAATACATAGCCACCATAGTTGCGTTGTCAACTAGCACATCAATATAAGGCAAAAGGAAGTTGACTTTAGGCATGCTTTGTTCAGGTCTCGATAGTGGACTCACATCCTAACCCTTTTGTCTTTCTTCAGTAAGGGGACAATGTTGGCTAACCAAGTAAGAAAGACTATTTCTTCTATGAATTTGGCTTCTAACAACTTAATAACTTCCTCTTTGACTTTTTAGGCCCATTCTGGTCTCATTATTCTTAGCTTTTGGTGAACTGGGGCAATGTGATCATAAGTTGAAATTTTATGTTCAATACCTCTCAATCAATACCAGGCATGTCTTCATAGTTCTAAGCAAATATTTTATCATACTTTTTCAATAATCATTCAAACTTTTCCCTTTCTTTGGTAATAGTATCATGGGTAATTAATATATTTTTAGGTTATTCATTTGTACCAAGATTAAACGGGTTAGTTGTAATACAATTAACGTAAAAATGCTTATGTAATAATCATTGGAATGCATGCTACCATCAAGAAAAATATTGCACAAATAAGCAAACTCATTGTTCACTTTATTACTAAGAAAGTTGTTAACCTCAAATAGGTCAAACAAATACAATTCATCAAGAAGTAAATTATCATCTACAAGATTTAATCAAGCACATTTTTAGCTATGGTCAAATAGATTTCTTGGGTTGATATAAAGGTTGGAAAAATCTTTTCCTGCTATTGTTGAACATGTTTCAAACTTTCTGATTCCTAAATCATGACGTCTGCAAATATCTCAAACCTAGGCTTGTAACAATCGGCTATCACTGTTAGTTCTGAGGTCCCATCGTGCTTGGTCTTCCCTTGCTTCACAAAGTGATCTCCCAAACTATTCCCTTTCTACTTACAATCGTCTCCTAGACTTGGGTCGTACCCTAATCCTTTAGTGTCTTTTTAGCTCTTAATCTATAATGTTTTCGTTTTTCCTTAAAGGTTCTTACTTAGGCCAACTCCTGGCAAGAAGTTTATCTTTTTCATGATTTTAGACGCTATGGGGTTCATGTAATCCTCATATATTTCGGCAACATGGAACCCATTGAAAGGTTGATTTGCAATAGCAAGAGTGGACACTGCATGGTCAATTTCTGCTTTAATCATGATTATACTACCTTTATAAAGGAATTCCATCATTTGGTGTAGTGTCGAAGGGATCCTTTTATCTTAAAAAACTAGGGTCGGCCAAGTAGTACTGAAAATATGGCTGGGATGTCAATGATTGTGAACTCAACCTCATCGATAATGGGCCCTACCTGGACCTTTGTGGTAAACAAGCCTTCGGCTTGTCTATGCATATCATCATAGGCTTTGATAGTGATGCTAAAGGGCATTAAATCTTCCTTTTTGATATCCAAACCTACTAGGATTTTAACTAGGCAAACACTTAACGATGAACCATCATGTACCATAACATATCCCATTTTCTTCCCATTCACCTCAGCCTTGATGAAAAGTGGCCAATTATGTTCTCTCCCTTCTAATGGTAGGTCTCCATCTAAAAAGGTGATAATTCCAGTTTTTTAGGTTTTCATGACTTGGACTAGCTCTTTAGGTGTAGTGATGGCAGATACCAAATATTGTCCCAAGGCTTCAACTACTTTTTATATGTGGGACTGTAAGGACATCAGTAGGTCCCATATGCTAATGTGAGCCTGAGTTTTCTTTAGTTGTTTGAGTACCCATCATCTTTAGCTTCTTTAGTCTCAGTCTCTTTTTCTAAAAGGATCCAACCATTTTTCTTAACCTTTTCAACCATTTCCCCCTCAACCCGTGTTTCCTCTCTCTTACCCTCTTCAAGATCCTCATCAGAAGATCCATCCCAAAAGCCTTTGCTCTCCCCAAGCTCACTTTCATTCTCACTTTTCTATAAGCCAGTCATGAGGATAACTTCATTTGCTTTCACCCCCTCACTTATCTCATGGTCGGATCCATAGATATCTTTAAGCGTATATTCTTCGAGCAATCCAAATTTAAGTAGGCATAAGGCTTGATTGTGTTTTGGAAGTGGGTTTGATTGGGCCTTTGAATTTGGTATTTACTTCATATCAATCAATTCCTATATGAATTTTCTAAGGACCTTGTAATTGTCTATAAGATGGGCTGTTCTCTTATGGTAGGCGCAATACTGATCGTGCCTATGATTTGGAGGCAAACGGTTATTCTGAGGTTGAGGTTGGAGAGGTTATAACTTGCCTTCTTTGACTAGCTTCCTCAAACACCAGGATAAGGACTTCCCTAGGTTGGAGAAACATATTCCTTGGACAGTATTTATATCTATAGTCTTAGCAATGCTCCAATATTATTGTTGCAATAGTTTGAATTGCCTGTCTTTTTGAATCCCTTATTCTGATAAGTAATCTCTAAGTCAATGGCAATATCTTTTAATTGTTCCCAAGTAGTAATACCTTAGGCCGTAAGCCAACTGTTCATATAGCTATTGGCATTTCGGATGAATATCTTTATTTGGTCAATGTCTTCAGGCTTGCTTCTCATCTTCAACACTTTAGCCCTATATCATTCAAGGTAATCAAAGAAGGTTTTGCTTGGTTTCTATCTTACCAGTTTAAGATCTTTTAGAGTTACTTCAATGCTGGCATTGTTAGAATATTGCTTAATGAAGTCCCTTGCTAGCTCAACCCAGTCTTCTTTGATTCTCCTTTCCTGGTAGTGGTACCAGTCTAAAGCTTGCCCAATAAGGTAAATACTGAATAGGCTTACTATTTAGCCCTCTAAAAAGCTAGTGGCTCTCATGGCTATAGCATATTATTTTAAGTGGGTCCTTAGATATGTGGTGCCATCAAACTTGATTAAGTCTAGCATCTTGAATTTGTGAGGCATGGTGCGATCTGGCCTCAAACTAATGTCATCCAGGTCAATGTCATTCCCTCCAGTGACGGGAGACTCATAACCTCTATTTTTTCAGTCAATTTTTTAATCTAATTATCCTCGATTTGTTTGGGTGAAGGGACCCTATTATAAGTATTCCTGACTAGAAGAATGTCTTCATCAGACACCTGATCATTTACTTTAACTACTACCTCTTTCTCTTTGTGAGCCATAGAAGTCTAGCCCCTTTTTTTCTGGGTGTGCATGCTAAACATGGAATTAGTGAGTGTCGTCATCATCCTTCTTTCTATCTCTCCCATGACCTTCATCAGTATTGATTTGGTGACAATTTTATCTCCTGACATGGTTTCTCTCCTAGGTGGGATTGGTGCTTGGTTGACTATTCTACAAAGGCATTTGCCTACTCTCCTCCATTGAGTTGTGAATGAGGGATCAATGATGGCTCAAAAAGACAAGTGGTTAGAACATAATGCATGATCAATATATAATTGCACTGTATGATGCATGATGATGTAAAATGTATGCATGGTATGCATGTGATACTGCATAGACAAACACAAGTAATGAACCTTCCAACCTTATTTCTCCCGTACATATGGTCAAACAATTCCTTTCCTAGGTGGGATTACCTAAGTATCTATAAGGGATACTCAAGTTCGAGTATGGGCTTAATTAGGCCCAATGACCTCTCATATTTAAAGCACATTCAAAGATGATGGCCTATAACATTTAAGTCTTATTTAGAGTGAATTTTGGTTGGGCCCATCCTAGGTAAAAGGCACAATGAGCTTGGCCCCACTTTAAACAAGGTTAAATGTAACAGTTCCACATAGCAATCACAATGCAATCGCAAACACTTAGGGTTATACAACCTAGGAGAAGTTGTTAAGCTCAACTATATAGGTTTTATGGTTTGTTCGGAAAGGTGCTATAGCTCCCACAAGTGGGGGTCCCTCCTAGCGAGTCTTCCTTCTCAAGGGTAATGATAATCGATTAGTTCACCGTTTGATATACCTGAGGGTATGAGGCTTATGAGTGATAGATATGTTAGCAATTCCCCATTCTTGAATGAAATATGGGTTCATGGTTCACAACACCATGCAAGATAAAAAAAAAGGGACATAATATATATATAATGAAATGCATGGGATTGATAAAAATTATAATATTAAAAGATATATCATTTGGGCACTTTCGAATTCAATTCTTTGTCCCTAGCAAAGTCGCCACTTTAGAGTTTTAATGTACTGAGGGACAAAATGGTTAGTATTTGGAGTTGCCACCTAGCTTTACACTAGGATCACTGATCTTTTGTCTAAAAAGGGTTTAGAATCATATCTTATTTATGCCCTAATAATATACCTTTATTTATATTCTAATATTTATCAATCCTATATCATGCAAGCAAGCATTATAGTTAAAAAAGCATGTATGTCACCTTTTTACATAAAGAAAATAAGTTGCAATATTCAAAATATACAACATAACATAAATATAAATTAAACATCCACGAATCGAATCATTTATTAATTGTTATTTGACCTGACATCTACCTGTAATTCCATGAGAATTGGCGGTAATTATCTAACTCCCATTTCTAGAAGATTGGCCTTCATTAAAATACATTTTTTATGTGACTTTTATTAAGTTACATGCAAAACAAGTTATTAGACTATCTATCACAACCCAAAAATAAGCAAAAGATGATAAAAGGCGCAAAACCAAATAAGTAAACAAAGAATAAAGATTGCTTCCGTTTCTAAGTCACTTGGTCCGTGCGAACAGCATGTGGTAGTTGGCATTAGTGCGTGCGGATTACATAATAAAGATAGGACTTAGTCCATTCAAACCCATCTCTTGAGCAAGGCCATTAGCTAACATCCACTTGATGAACACAATTAAAGAAACAATGCATGGCCTTAAATCACGTATATAAATATCCAATGAATAGGGTTAATTCATTGAAGTAAATATTGAAACATTATATGAAACACATTAATCATGGTAGCATTGTAAACACATACAGACATCAATTAACAAAAAATAAAAGAATCAAGTTTGTGCAGACGTATAAACCCTTATGACAAGAGTCCATGAGGACATTAAGAATGACATGCTAACAAACAATATTATCAAAATATACACAACTCACATACCCTTGGTAATTATTCATATAATGATACTTCTAGCCCTTACTTAACACTTACATGGTGATATGTCAAAGAAAAATCAACTATAATTGTAGCTTACATGTTTTCATATTTAATAATCATGCAATTATTCATCATTCACATCCGTACGAACTATAGTCCTTGCAAAAGGGAGTCCATACAGACTATGTACCAATTCCAGAGTACAAACAACATGTATATCGAAGATTAGAGTGTGCAAGGTTCAATTATGAAAACATATTTACCATATATATTAATAGCATGCTATAAGGATTAATATGAGTGAAACATACATTATTAAGTATTGAGTAAATGTTAGAACAAAATACAAAAGATGAAACATAGAACTGTTATCTAGCATAGACTGTACAGACTAAACAACATAGTCATAACACTAAAAATACATCCGTGTGGACTAAAGCATCTCATGGGTATTGTCTATGTGGACTTGTGGTGTTAGGCAGAGTATATAATCATGGTTTAAAAAGATGTGCAAGATAAATGTGTATGCATGATAAGTTATTATCTCACTCCTATAATTGGTGTAGGGATCATAAAGGACCACCTCATATGACCAATTAATCTTTAGATGTCATTAAAACCATAGGGAAGAATGTACAATTAAAGTGACCTCGGAACTTACCCTGATATTGCACCAAGATGCAAGATAAAAGGCTGGGTTTTGAAAGAAGAATTATTTCGTGTAAGCTAAAAGACTAATAGATCAAATCCTACTTTGGAGTATGAATGCCTTAGACTCATGGAATTCGGGTTTTTTTGGATAATCATAAGTCCTTCAAATAGGTTGGCAGAAGGGGTATTTATAGTATTTCTAAGCAACATTCCTATCCAGAAATACAAGGAATCCAATTAGGATTATGAATTAAAGTCCAGACAAAAAGACTAAGATTCTAGAAGCTTTTCGTCAAAAAGTCCATGTGGACAAAATCTTGTGAGAAATTAAGTCCATGCGGACTTAGGCTTTCGATAGGTTCAATTGGGTTGCGGCCCATGGGCCTTTTAGATTTGATTGGGTCAATGGTAGTCCATGCGGACTTAGTGTTGACTCGGTCATTTTGTTGGTCCATATGGACATGGATTTGGGCTCTTTTGTCCTGTAGTATGGGCTTATCTCTAATTATCATCTCAAGTCTTAAAGTAAGGCATCTACAAAGACATTTATATTATATATTTCTATCATCACATTTGTTCGCTATTATTATTATATTTGCAACTCAACATAAAATCTATAATCTTAAACTAAAACAAGTACTATTAAATTTTTAATTTATTTGTCATATAAAAATTAGACAAAATAAAATATATAATGACTATACATGTACATGCTTGCCAAGGTAGCAATTGTGGGGTTTAAAAATAGTTATATTTGTATATTCCGTTAAATCAAACGGAATATTTAACGAAGGATCAGATTTATAATGACTTTAAAATTATAATACTAATTTGTGACATCCCAAACGATGAAAAGTAAATTGAAATATAGGTGATATTCATATTCAAGTATATAATTTGCCCTTAATTTATTTTATCACAATAAAATATTATTTTACTACTTAATAATTATATAACATATTTAAAAAACTATAATAAATAATATAAATGTATATATATGTTTAGAACACATATAAAAATCTTTAAATATTCCGAAAAATTATAAATAATTAAACATATTAAAAGTTGAAAAATAAAAAAAAAATGATTTTAGTAGTACAAAAATTTTCAAAATAACCACACATCATTGCTAATTTAATGCTGTGATTTTTTTAAATTCAAAACAAAACATAATGCATAATACATAATACATAATATATAAAAAAATTCATGCATGGAATTAAAAATTCATCAAAAATAATTTAGTCATCAAAATAATCTAAAGTTTTACCATGAAAATAATAATTATAACTCACATATTGTCAAAATTTTTCTTGAATTCTTATTGATAAATTAATTAAAATGATTTTTTTTTGTAAGATTTCTTATATAAATCATATTAAATTCAATATATCAAAAAAAAGTCACAAACATTATATCAATCACTATATTTTTTGTACAAGATAATAAATGGTTATATAAAATATTTCATTATTATTTTTTAGGTATAAAAGTATTTAATTCACGTTTATAAATATAAAATGGATTTTTATTTGAATTTTTATGGAAATTTATCTTTTTTAAAAAACAAAAAAAGAAGATAAAGAAAGAGAAAGAAAGAAGAAAGAAAATGAGAGCATAAGAAGAAAAGAGAGAAAAAAAAAGGTGATAATATTCAATAGCTTTTTAAATAATCTTTCTAATAGATATAAAAATAAAATATAACACATCCAATCCAATCATAATCCAATCAATCTACTTAAAATATACTAATTTATAACCCCAGTAATCGTAAGTTAAATCATCTAATTAGACATTTTAAATGAGTTAAATAATTTACTAATTATAATCCATCCAATCTAGATTTGAACACCCTTACCTAATAGTTTTGCTCCATTCAACATAACCAAGGCATTCAATTTGTGCTCGGTAATTTTAGATATAACTAGTAGAATGCCCTATCTTTGCAAGGGAATAATCGACAATGTAGATGAAAGAATTAGTGCTCTTTTTCCTTAAAATCTTGGAGGCAATGTGAAAATAGGAAAATATGGAACCCAAATTGTTTTTAATTAAAATTTGAACTTGGCTTTTCTTTAATCAAATTTTTTAGCACCAAACTCGTTGAATTATATGACTTTTATATATTAAATGAAATAAAATTGGCATAAAATTATTTTATTGATGACTTTGTTCCTCTTTTCAAAATATAAAATAAAAATAAAAACAATACATTCGTATTAAAATTTAATCTTCTTAAATTAATTACTTATTAATTGACAGTTATTACAAAAAGAACTTAAATTAAATTAAAGATTTATTAATTGATAATTATTATAAGAAAATTTTAAAAATCTCAAAACTCTGAAAAAGATAGTGAGAGAACATAATTAATAAATGGTACAAAATTTCATATAATGTTATTTATGAAAATTTTAGTTAAATATGATTTCAACTCAGCTTTACTATATTATATAGATATAGATATTGATAGGGGTACTAATTCACTAACGGAAGCCTTACTTTCACCATTCTAGCAGATAACCCACAAACGAACGACAAAGAGATTGCGGATATCAAATTAAAAGTGCAAACCTTAAGCTTTCAAAATTTCAAAAAGCGTGCAGGAACTACTGATTCCACAATTATCGGTCAGAGAAGTATTTCATGTACCGTACCACACGCACAAACAGGTGAAATATGTCAAATAATTACCAACCAGAGTCGCGACGGATAGAGTCCGGATGGGAGGTCGATGACAGAACTAGTGATTGCAAAGCAAACGAGCTCTCGTGCGCAGCCTAGTGCCCAACACCTACACGTTGATTGTCCGGTCACCAGATTTTAGGGAAGAGCTGATAGGAGACGCGCACCTCCTCCCATTGGCCGTGACACCAAACAGCCACTCTAATAGGTGACACAAAACACGTGGCTCTCAAAGGAGTAAATCGGAATATGATAAATGAGATCGGAATAAGAAAAATAAGCATGAAATTGTTTGATACCATGAAACAGTAAAATATAACAGAAAATGAAATTACTTTCTGATGAGACAAGAGGCTTCCGAAAAATAAGTTTTCAACAGCTACCTATAATCTTAGCTAAATATACAAGAAAAAAAAAAAAAAAAAAGTGAACCTCCTACAGCTGTTATACATCTGTAGCACTCATAATAATTCAAACAGGAAAGCAACAATGAAGAAAGAAATTGATTTTATTTACAAAGAAAAAAAAAATCTTCCATGGTTACAGGTTAAGAATCAAGTTAAATAACATGGTATTTGGAATAAACAAGTGACAATAATCTTTCCCGTGCAACTCAGGTCAGAGAATAAATTATCATACAACATTTTTAGAAAGTAAATTATCATCTACTTGCTAGAAGCTTGTCTACAGAGTGGGTTTTTTCAACAGAGTTTCTTTGCATTTCAACATGGCAGCGTCATTGCTTCTGACAAAAGTATGCCATCATGGCATTGTCAAGGGCAACTCTTCTATAAGCATTAACTTTCACCCACCAGCCCTGCAACAGCTCTCCAACATTCCCCACTGGTCCACACTGATCAAAACCAAAACACACGTAGCTTAGATAGCTTTATAAGAATTTACTTGTAAGGTACTTGTTTAATTCTAGCATGCAAATAACATTTAACCTTTAGCAGGCTGCTCAATCCAAGGTCCATTCATTATATTCAGAATGCTGCACGCCTCACTGTATTCCAGATCGGGCAACAACTTAGGGGTGAGCAAGAAACACCTGTCCAATAATGCGACAAGTAAATAAATTCAATTATTACTTGCATTTTCGACAGAACCTACACGAAACCAAAAAAGCTAAATGAAACTTCAATTGGGGGACCCGGATGTTTGTCCTTACTGTGGAGTATTGGGTTGACTGGCAGCTCTTACTAATTGCTGGAACATATTTCTTTCATTTATAGGGTCCATTCCTGGAAAGAATAAGAGGGAACATCAAATGATTTTTTTCTCTGCAGCACCTTTGAGCACTGCATGGTAAACACAACAAATCTAACCTTGATTAATCTCATCAACTACCCTAAATGGGCAGTTTGTAAGGTCTTGAAGGGAAACAAGATAAAGAATAGTTGAAACTGAGCGCTCCTGCAGATAGGAACTCCAAAAAGGAGTCGAATCA
>CANXYI010332988.1:0-10617 GCA_948208565.1 Hura crepitans | reverse complement strand
GTTTAAAAAAATATGATTCTACAAATCAAAAGAGTATAAGGATTATTGGTGTAATTAATAAGTCAACAACAGTGCATTAAAGATGGTCAAATCGTAAAGCTTGCTCAAATGACATCTTAACAAGTTTATTTTTAAAGGTAGACCAAGTTCAATTCTTAAGGTATAATTATAGCATTGGAATGCATCATCTAGAATGCTTATTATAATGACAGTATTTTTAAGGGAAAGTAATTACCTATTAATAATGTACCATTTTTCTTTCGTTGAGTTTTTATCCCATTGGTTTTTTCTTAACAAGATTTTTGCAGGACATATTTATAATATATAGTCATCTAAAGGAAAGTCTTGTGATATAATAGATGACTACTCATAGATAAACTCTATTTATTGTAGGTGAATTCTATTTATTTAGTATTTTTATCCTATTTAAAACTTATCTAATATGCTTCTCTTTACTTATACATATCCATTTTGTATCATTCAAAAATATACTACAAATAATAAGAGAATTCATATTTCTCATTTTACTTTATATATTTCTTGTTACATTTATTTATTTACACACATAAAAGTTTCATTTTTCATGTTACAATTTAAATTTCTACTTTTATGCTAATTAGTCATCTTATTATTAAAGTTTTTATGTCAAATAACACATAATACTGCTTAAATACCTTAATCTCTCTATCATTTAGCTATATACATATTTCAGCCCAAAGAAAAATTAGAGGTAAGCCTTTTATTTTCATAAATTTTAGTCCTAAAACATATAATTTTAAGCCTAATTTAAGTTCTAATTTATCACTTTAATTCAAGTAGCTATCACATAAAGGAATCACAACTTATATAAACTTATTTAATCAAAATTCATAGTAGTAGAATACCCTTACCTCTTTTGTAAACTTTCCTCCACTAAAATCCATCTAATTATTCTTTAATTTCTTCTATTCTTTATCTACTCTTTTAATTCTCACAATTCCATAATTATCATTCACATAAAATCCATTAAATTTATCATTAAACACATAATTTTAACTCAATTTTATGAATAATCGCCTATAATTCTCAAATAAGTTAATAAATGACTTAGTTGAAGATCAACTTACCAATCCTTAAATGACCTTAGATGTTTGCCTTCCATCTCCTTTCTTCCCTTAATTTCATCTCCTTTAACTTATCTTTAAAGGGCTAATGAAAATTTTGAAGTAGATTTTCATTTTAATGTGTTATTTTAAGGTGTAATGGTCGATTGACACAAGAATTTTAAGAGGTAAGGAGAGGGGGATTTCGGCCATTAGAAGAGGAGAAAAGGGAGAAATTTGTTGAATTCCTCTAATTAATTTACATTATTTTCTTATTTATGCATGTAAACCAAGGGCTAAGATTAAAAGTAATACACATATATAGTTGTGATTGATTCTATGTATCCATGTTTTCTTTTTATATTTATTTATTTTGGTGGCTAGGATCTCATGTCTCACTATTTGATCCAAGGGCAGAAATTGCTCCTTACAAAAAAAATCCTGTCACGCTTATCTCATATTTTGTCATTTTATCTATTTAATTTTTCTAATTTATTTTTAATAGTTTCACTTATAAATAAATTATGGCACTGTGATTTTTATGTTCCTATAATTAATTTAGTATCAGGATATGCAAGTCTCTAATGTCAACACATTTTGGGGAATTTTTGGTGCAACCCTAAAGAGTTATTATTCATATTTGACCGTAATCTAGATTTTGTTTTCGATTCTTAACCTCCTATGTGACCTTAATTACCTCTTAAATTATGCCATAATTTATCTCATAATTTATGCCATCATCTGATCAGGTCAATTTCACATGGTTCTAGGAAGTACTATTCACAGCCTAGGTGTCACTATTCCTTTAGACCATTTATTGAACCTCTTTCTTTTCAGATTTTTGTGTTCCTCTCATGTCCGATTCACATTTCTTATCCCTTTACACATGTTCCTCTTAACATTTGGCGATCAAAAGTGAATTTCTAATTTTACCCTTTACTTTCTCTTGTAATTCCCTTTTTGCCATTTCGTCATTTTTCACTCAGTTGTTCACACCAACTGACTCTAATTGATCTGTATGTCTATTTTATTTTCCACTTTTTCTTCTAATTCCAATTCTATCCTTGTGAAAAATTGGACCAAAAGTCAGGGTATGACAATATAAGCTTAGCATTTTGGTTTGTACTTGTAGTTTGTGACTTGGGATATTGAAAGTAGGTATAAATATAAGAAAAATTGTGTTTGTAAAAAATATGAACTATGTAAATATGCATGATATGAAAACTTGAATTGTACATGTTTAAACTTGGTTTATGATTATGATGTTTTGAATGTGAATTTTCATATGTGTTTACCTGAGATTAATTATAAAGGAGTTTGGGATGTATGATATATATAGGAAGTGTTAATTTTTATGTAGGTACTATTTGAAATAGTGTCCCGAATAGCCATTATATTATCAAAATTTTGACACAATAACCCTGAATAGATTTTGTAATTTAATGGAAATAGAAGTTAATATGTTTAAGATATGTAAACAATGAAATGTAATTAAATGGAATGTTACGTAAGACATGTATAATATGAATGGTACAGGTGGTGTGACATCTTATGTTGGGTTTATGCACAAGTTTAATATAGGGTGTTACATGAATAGTGCTTTTAATAAATCAAGCGGCACTAATTTGACCAAATGAAAGTATTATTCATAAGATAATTGTGGCTAAAATTGGAGATAAAAATAAGGTTATTAAAATGGTTGAAAATTAAAAAAATTCTAGAGCCCAATTTACATAAATAGTAACTCCTAAAATTCGAATAGTATTTTTTCAACAATAGTACATGTTGTGAATAGGTCTCGGGTGAAATTTTAAGTAAAAATAAGGTCATTTAGATGATTAAAAATGAATAATAATTTAGCAAAAAAGGTATTGTCTATTTTGTGACAATTTTTTAATTAAGTTGACCTAAACGCAAATGTCTGTCGCAAGTAATGAAGTATTCGGGCATTAATAGTTATAGAGGAAGGATTAATTATGGCAAGTTTGAGGAAATTATAAAAATATGATAGAGAAGTGGATGAAGTGAATAATAACTTGATTAATGCTGAACTATAAATTAAACAATTTTGACTAAATTGACTTGGGAGTTAAATTTATCGATATTAAAATAATTTATGACATCATTTGGTGGGGAAAGAATTACAAATAAAAAATTAGAAATATTTATAAGAAAGTAAGGAAAAGAAAAAAAAGTGAAAAGACTTTTGTGTATAGATTAATAAAAGCCTTAGGATAAAGTAGTAATCAATTAATCTTAGCCTTTGATAAAAGATATGATTTAAGAAAATTCTAGAAAGTAAAAAAAAAGGGTGTTACAAAATAATATTAAATGGATAGTTTAGGGCATATTAAATCCTAACATTTATTTATTTTATTCTTCTTCATCTTAATCATCCAACTAAAAATATATAAGCCATTTGATTTCAAAAATCCAAGAAAAAAACACCAAAAACTTCATCTTCTTTCTCTTCATTTTCATCATGCACCCACTTCACCTTAAATCACCATTTTCATTTCTTTCTTCTTCAAAAACTCCGCATTTTAGCCTACCAACAAATTATTTAAGTACTCCAAATCTTACCCTATGCATTAGAATTAAGGAATTGTTAGTATTTTCAAAGAAAGGGAGAGTTTTAAGTTTGGAGTGAATATTGTTAACCAAGTAAATATTTATTCAATTCTAATTATTCAAATAGATAATTTAAGGTCCTAATTTAAGTTTTATAAGGTTAATTTTTAGTTTGGTGAGTTATGGAATTTAATTTGAATTTTTGGTTTGATCAAGAAGATGATGGAGAAAATTAGATAATGGAGAAATGATTTTTTTGTAGAGCTAAAGAGAGACAAAAAAGGATTTGGAGAAAAATGTAGGAATTCAAAGAAATAAGTAAGTGTATTCTCGAATTTTGAATTTAAGCATGTAAGTGTATTATAGAATTTTAGTAGTAAACTTAGTTAGAGGTAGGAATGGAGATTAGTTATAACTTAGTTGAATTATGAAATGAATTTGGCATGAATTGAGCATTTAATTCTTAACAAAAGGAAGTTTAGATGAAAACTTACATTATAGAACAAGTAATATTATAGTTAAAATGAATGTATTAGTGGGTTAATGATGTTAATTGTAAAATAGGGTAATAATTGTAATGCTTAGGATTATAAATTCATAAGATTTATAAGTAGAAAAATATAGGTACTCTGGGCAAAAAATTTAAAATATAAGTGTGTTATGGAATATATTAAATTATGGTTAAATTGAGAAATTAATGACATTACTATAATACATTTGTAATTAATTTTAAAATTATGAGGTGAGAATAATTTAATTTTAAAAGTAAGAGGATGATGAACAAACATATATAAGGGCTGAAATTTAATAATAAGAAAATTTGGGAAGAATTTCATGTATTTATATAGCTTAATATGGAGTATAGAGAAATTTATGTGATATAAAGTTACATAAGACAATATGATAAATATAGGCGGTTAGTGGTTATAAAACACTATAGTATTTGGTTATGAACTTTATGAAATTTAAAATGTAGAGCAAGATGTATGAGTAATTATGAAATGAAAGAATTAAAAAGATTAAGCGCATATAAAGTAATAAGCATATGATTATAAAATTTTGCTCGATAAGAGATGAAATACAGAAGAGAAAAATAATTTTTTTATACATAAAATTGGAATTTTTACAAGCATAGATCATTATGGACTTTTAAGAAGAATTTTAAAAGAGTGTTTCGTAAGGGATTTAAGTTTGAGTATATAATTCAAATTATGGGAATTTAAGACTATATAGTACACTAATAGCTAAATGAATGGATGTAACTAAATGAAATTAAATTGAACAATAATGTAATTAAGTATATCAAACCATTAAATACAAAGATAAATTCAAGAGTTAATAATTGTGTACATTTAAAAATTTATAATAATGATAAATGAAATTTTGTCGTTGATGACTTCGTCACAAGATTATGAAAGGTTATATTACTTCATTGGATATTTAATAGTAAATGTTTCATAAAAGCTCAAGAAAATTTAATTGTGACATTGAATTTTAAGTGTTAATAGAAACAAAGTGACCTTGAAACTATAATACAAAAGAATTGAAATTAAAGATATAAGTATTACCTTGATAAGTCTATAATAGTTATTAGAGATTAAGATAGATTGGCTAGCTAATTAGGGATTTATTGTTATATAGCTCTTATTGTTGGCCTAAAGCCTATTGTATTGTGAGGTTATGACTTATTAATATTGAATTTTGTGTTCATGCATACTGTCATTACATCATTGTTGTAATATTATTTATGCCATATGATTGGGTAGTACCGTATTGGTATCATATAGTTCCATCTAATTGGATATAATAATACCTTTTTAGAATCATATGGGCCTAATTACTATAGTTAGTAATGAATTTTATATAATTATCAAGGGGGCATAAAATGGATAATGTGAAAAGATGTAAAATAAATTAAACTAATTACTAAAAATAAGATCTGCATGAAAAGGGGAATTTCTAAAATTTATAATGATAATTAATTTTAGTTTGGATATATAACTTGAAATTATTTAGAATATGACTAAAATTAGTTGAGTTGTAAAAGAGGTAACTATAAAGGATCAAATAGTAAATAAATGATAGTTTACAGATTTAATATATATATGAAGTCATAGTTAGAGTTTGAATGATAAAATAACACAAAAAGTACTTATAAATACATATAACTATAAATATGTATATATAAAGGCATGGGAAAATAATAAATCAAAATTTTAATTAGTTATGTGACTAGAATGTATAAACTAGAAATAAAGATATAATTGTTGGAGAGAAATCTCATATCGCATAATTAAGGGATGTATCAAGGACTATATTAATGGTGTAACTACCTTTAGGGCGGATTAAGTCATTTTGAAGCAATGGTGAACCCACTATTACCAAGCCTAACTCTTCAAGCTAATCACAATTCTACTACGTTATTAGAGCTATGAGAAGATTAATAGCCACATGATCATAAACTTTGTAGGTGATGATTTAAGCTTAAGATGAAAGGAAAAAAAAGGGCCTAAATCAAATACTGAGTAAGCCTTTAGCTCATGTAAGAAAAATAACCTAGATGGATAATATTAGACTAAAAATAAGTGACAACTCGGCAAAAAGACAGTTACACTTGTAGGGGAATTTTAGAGAGAAATCCCACATCGGATAATTAAGAGATGGAATAAGGCTTATATTAGTGGTGTAACTAACTTTAGGGTGGCTTAGGTTATTTTGAAGTAGTGGTGAACCCATTATTACCAAGCCCAACTCTCTAAGCCTATCACAATTCTAATAATAGTAAAAATCTATTATGGTATACATGAAAGTAATAATAAGATATTGAAATCAAATTTAATTGAGTTATATAATAGATTAATTGTAAACAAAAAACACTTTAACATAAGATAAGTATATTTATGGAATGTTTTAGATAAAAGATAAAATAAAAATTTAAATGGTCAATAGGTTATAATTGAAATAGATATGAATATTATTTAACCAATCTAGCAAAGTTAACTCATGAAAATTTAAAGATCTTAATCAATAAGTATTCATATCCCTTTTTTTCTATGACAAGTCAATTCTAAATGATCAAAGACTCAACCTAATTCGCACCCTTAAAATCTTGAAAGACAAGAAGGCAGTTCAGTAAATCTTAAAATCATTTCTACTAATGTATTGGAAAATGCGAGTTAGATATCATAAGGTAAGTAGAGTTGCCACTCAATGAAGGTTGAAAAATATCTTGTAAAGCTGTATTAAAGAATGGTTCAGAACTCTACTCTTATTTATATCTCAAGTTAATACATAACTAAGATTTAAATTAATAATTTTATCCTTTTTCTCATGCATGATTTTAAATTAAATAAATGCATTTGAACACAAAATATTACAGAAAAAGAAAACAAACTGAATATGTATCAAATCGGGTTATTGCTTAACTTGGGAACTTTAGTTCCTATATGTTATTTTTAGAAAACATATTCTTATATTGTTGTCACTTTTATTTAAGAAAATTAAAAAAAATCATTTTTTTAACAAAATACCAAATTATTTAGGTGAAAATCAATTTGGCCATTTTCTTATGTCGAAGAAAATAAATTTTCTACCCATTTCAATAATCATGGAAAATACACGGAAAAAGAGAAGAATAAATAAAAATGAGATACCAATTACCTAAATTATACTCTAATGAAAAATAAAAATTTCAAGAAAATCATTTAAAATACATTTTAATTGAAAAAATAATAATTACATGAAAATTGACTGGAATACATTCTAGCCAATAATAAAGGTCATAATAAAAAGAATGGGAAAACAAACATCAATCCTTCTATATAGTAGATGTCAAATAAAGGAAATAATCCAATCAAGTCATACAATAACTCCAAAACATGGTAATCCATAAACAAAATATTAATATACCTATCAGGACAAATAAATGATAAATAACGAAATTGAAAATCATAAACTAAATAACGGTATTATAGATATGAGACAAACATATGCAATATTTGGATGAGAATTAGAACTATAATGTCTAACTAGTAGACAAATAGTTCAATCCTAAAAAAATGAACAAAAAATACAAGATACAACATGATATAAATTAAATCATTCCATCTAACTCGTAGATGGATGATAAAAGAAAGGCATAAGAATTAAATTATTATGTCTAGTTGTTAGACAAATAATTTAATTTCGTGATAAAAGAATTAAAGAAAAAACAAAACCAAAGACAAAGGTATACAATAATATGATGAATTAAATCATCTCATCTCATCTAACTAGTAGATGGATGATAAATAAAAAGATGAAAATAAAATCAAATTACTATGTTTGATTAGTAGATGGATAACTCAAATAAAAGACATGAAAAGAAACTAGATGACCTACTAAGGATAATTGCCTTTAAACAGTCCTCCAATTGATGAGAGTAGAAAGTAGAAAGTAGAAGAAAACTTTAAAACCTCTTCAAAAAGCTCACAATTTTTGTATTTAAAAGTGTTTTTGTTTGTCTGTAAATGCACACTCACCTAGAAAAGTCCATATGATTTTTTTGACATTCCCGTTATTGTTAGCTTTTATAGCTTACTTGTCAAAGGTAAATAGTTGTTTTTCAGCCATTGAAAATGGCCACTTTAAGCCAATAGAAAATAACTATTTTTAGCTCAATGGAAAAAAACATTTTTTCCCCAAAACGATGTCGTTTAAGTCAAAAATGAAGAAATTTTACTCAAAAACCCTTTTTGTGTACCTTTTAACAATTTAGTGTAAAAAAAACTTGGAATTTTTAGAAAACTGACTGGATGTCTAGAAAATTGGCCTTTTGGCTAAAGAGGGAACTTTAAACCGAACATCAAGGTTTCTATTTTTAAGAATCCCTATCATTTCTTTGTCATTAGGCAATCCGAATTCAGGAGTCCCAAGACCTAATGTTATAATAAGGTAATGAATTTAAAACATGTATATATAAGAAAATATGATTAAGATTAAATATGAATATTAAATAGAAATTCATTCATAGTATATGAAATAATAGAAAATGATTAATAATTATGATGGATTTGTTTTAATAAAATGTAATAGTTAAATGTAATTTAGATAGATTATATAGATTTAATTAAAAGAAATATAGTAGCATAAATTTAAAATTCTTAGAATGCACCACTAAGCATCTTTGCTCAGCCTGTTATTTTTAATTGATGCGTAGCTTATAGTTTGGACTAATAGTAGGGTGCATGAAGTAGCCATGAAGACAAAAAAAAAAACTCACCAATGTTAGAAGTGTTTGCCGTGCAGGTTGTATGTATGTTAATGCATGTTGTATTATAAAGATACATTATGTCACAACCTAATAGTCATATTTAGTATAAAATTTGATTATGTATGATATTATGAAACTATAAAATTATAAAGGTAATATGAGTTGATTATATTTGAATTTTTATTTAGTAAGATTCTTATATGTCTATGATTGATATATTGGTTTGATATTTGAATTTGGTAATTGAGAATTGAATATATGATGAATTATGTGTATATTGATTAATGTGTGGTTGCAAAATGTAATAAAGGAGTTAAAGTAATTGTTCATGATTATATTAGGAATGTCTTCTCTGACATGTTATTATTTAGTCTAGTGTCATCAAATAGTCATTATGCTATATGATTTTAAACACTGTGGCCTTAAATGGTCATTTATGATATTATGGTTTAAATAAAAAGATAGATTGTGATTAAAAGATTAATAAGATTAAAATAGCACATGTAAGATTACAAATGTACAAGTCATATATCATCCCATATCCAGATCTGTGTACGAATCAAGTATAAAGTGTTACAATTCATTAATCTCAATGAACTCCAAGATTTGGTGTATGGATGAACAGTGATATTCATTTGCAAAAGTTAGGTAAAGTAAGCATTTTTCCTTTTAAACTTCTCCTTGTAGTTAATATATGATTATCCAAGTGTTAATTTGAGAGTTAATGGATGAACAGTGTTAATTTGAGAGTTAGAAGGGAAAAAAAGGAAAAGAATAAGAGGTAAAGATGACAAATTGAAGTTCCTATAAAAATTTTGGTGGCTGTAATTTAGTTTTTATATTTAACCTTGATTTTCTCTCTAACTTTGTAATATGTCTAAGATATGGTTTAATGTTTAACGTGCATTTGAAAAAATGGCTTTGATGTATTTGTTAAATAACTAAATGTGAGTTTTTGGTGTAAAGAAATGTATGAAAATTCATGAAATGGTTATATCCAACCTAGGCCAAAACTTGATGGATTGTATGGCTAAATAGATTTTTGTGAGATTGATGAGAATTAATAGAGGTAAATGATGTATTGAGTAGTTAATAAATTGGCAAATGGATATAAATGGAAAGGAAATGAAAACTTTAATATAGTTTAGGTTATGGCCGAATTATGTGGTGTAGTAGCTTGGTAATTCTTATATCTTATAGTTAATAAATTATTTGACTATGATTATGGGATTTTAAGCATATGGTAAATATGATAAAAATGGTAAAAAAAATGCTTGGTTAATGCTTGATCTTCTTATGATGAAATATAATAATTGGGAAATTTCATACTAAATAACATTTATTTAAGGTGAAGATAATAGAGAAATATGATACTTGAGTGAAGAAGTATTTGACATAAGGGTTTCAATTATCTTAAAAGAATTTAAGATTTACTTGACTTTGCCAATGTAAGTCTAAAAAATTAAAGTGTACTCTTATCTGATAAAATTTACATAGAGTGGGAAGACCAAATAGACCTAAAACTACCGTCAGGGTAATCCCAAGATATTTCTTTATTATTTGAGGATTCATTGCATAAATGACATATGGATATTATAGAGCGAATTGCTTTTGGAATGAAGGCATGAAAATCTTTCCAGAAGTATATAATGTTTTATGCAAGTCAAGAAATTAGGTATAAGTAGTGGTTTTGGGTGATCAATTATCTTAGGA
>CANXYI010332974.1:0-16666 GCA_948208565.1 Hura crepitans | reverse complement strand
TCTAACTAGTACTCTACTTGTGCTGCATCATCCTCTTTTATGCCTAAAAAATCCATCGCTCCCATCTTTTTAATTCTTTCTAATGGTGTCTTTTGTATAAGAGCTAGGGATGGTGGAGGTACTAGAGCTGGTGGAGGAGGTAGAGGTGGAGCAGTAGATACAGATGTGTGTCTCAGCAGATTTACTATTTGTTGTAACAAAACTAAAGATGCCTCTGCCTGTGGTTGGGCCTGAGGTTGTGGCCTATGTGTAGCATCACTAGGCTTAAGAGTCACTATATTTTCTTCTACCTCTATTATAGTTAGAGCATAGTTGGCCACTTCCTCTACTCAATCCTCTAATGGTCTATCAGCTATCTCATATTACTACAAAAATAACAAAATTATCTACCTTTGTGTAGTGTAGCATAGCAAGTAACCAACCCTAGACTCTAGCACTCATGTAACTTACCTAGGAACTTTAAACCTAGGCTCTGATACCACTAAATGTGACCTTCTACTAGATCTCTAAAGAAACCCGATAGGCGAGGCACTTCCTAATAGGACACTTATCCTAGGATTACTCTAAGAGAAAACTCCTTAACACTTATGGACTATTCTAGCTTTCTATTAGGTATTGCTTAGATGTCTAATCTAATCCTTAATCATGTCCATACATGGTCTGATAGACTTAGACAAGGCATATACAGACACTTCACAGGTTAGAGAAAATTGGGCAGCATACAACCTACCCAGTTGACATACCAAATTTTTTTTCCACCTGTTAAAACACTTCTATAGGCAAACAACTCATAAACCTCCTTCTGAACCCTTCTAGTCTACCAATCAATCATCAGCCAACATTAGACACATACTCACATATTAGCATGAACACAAAGGGCCTTAGGCCCACAGTTATCAAGTTCACACATAAACACGACAACACACTTATATATATCACATCTAGGTTATATATACAAACATAGTAGCTTCTAAGCATGCTAACCCAAACCTACAGGGTATTACATGAGTGCCACTACTAAAAGAAAGAAAACAACTTCCTTTACCCTTTAACTATTGTATAGCTACACTTCATAATCACTAAGGCTAGCTTGCTTATCCTTGTTATCTGCACACCATAACATAGGTACATTGAGTATAAAACTTAGTAAGTAGATCTAAACCATTTAAAAAATGTATTAATACACATATGCAATTGGAAATAATAGTCTAGGTGTAGTGTGTGAGCCACATGCCAAATGATTGATGTCATATAGATGGTATGTCATATTTCTTCAAAAATACCAAAATGCCACTATAATCATTTTATTTAGTTTCTTCCTATAATTCATTCAACCATTCCATTATTTCCAGATACATTATTTGAATTATTAAATAGGCCTAACTAGGTAGACTACACTTATAGATATTAGAATAAGAAGGAACTGAAAGATATGTAATGGCCCACATTTTAGACCCTAACTGCTGCACCATCTGACTATAGCCTATAGGGATCAGTTTATAAGATCCTCCCAAGGGGAACAATGCTGAGTAACTATACACAGGGATTAGTTTGTAGACCTCCCAAGACATAAATCATATCAAATAATCCATCAGGGTTTACCCAGTAGACTAGTGCAGTAACCCCTATAGGGACCTTCGCCACTGTATCGGCATAGTTCAATATATAGTCAAAAGTGCTAGCAATAAAGAATGTCTACCCCACAGACTAATGTAGTGTCTTAATAATGAACCTTAGCCACTACATCGGCCTAATTTGATAATCAGACAGTTTATCAACTGCTAATCACTAAGTTAACTAGCCATCCCATCTAATGGGTGTTTAACTAATAAGCCATCTGATTGAATTTTAATTTTATTTCTTTACTAATCATCTTTTTATAATATTATGAAATAAAAAATAAATAGATAAAATTTTATCAAACAGTCAATTTTTGACCTGGACAGTTACATGTCATTTTTAGCCCTGCCAGGCAAAATTAGGTAAAATTTTTTGTCACTTTTTGACTCAATTCTGGAGGCATAATTACATGCATATTAAATCTAGTCTAGCCCAATATTTTAGGTCAAATATATTCATTTTAAATTGCTATTTTAATTACAGTCCCAAAATCACATTTTACAATACAATTATAGGTTATTTTGCTTAATTGTGATGTCTTTTTTTAAGCTTATTTTAAGTCCTTTTTCAGTGCCAATTGCACCAATGATCACATAATTACATAGGCCTAAAGCTAACCTCAAAGGAGGACATCCATTTGCCATACAAATGGCTTTTATGCCAACTCACAAAAATAACACATTATAGGTCACTTTAAGGTATAAATCCATGCCTAAATTTAATCCCTTTTTAAAGCCATTTTACATGCCATTTTATGTAAATTTTAAGTTCATTTTTCAATCCTTTTTCCATACTTTAAAAATGTCCCTTATGCTATTCATTTCATACCACACTAAACATAGACATCAACCTAAATCATGCCATATACAAAATGCCACAATTGCCATGCCATTGCACACACAAATGCGAATTAGACCATACCTTATTTCTATGTCATTTTACCCTGGAAAGCTCTCAGCCACAAGTTTTATTTTTCCTTGTACATGCTATCTATCACATTTAAGCATATTTACACACATTTAAACAATACACAAGCATGCATATACACACTTTATGCCTTTACCATGCAAATTAGGCTAATATAACCTATAAACATGCCTCAGCCACATTACCTACTCCCATACACAAGCTTTAATTCACTAAGATCTTTACCACCACCTCCCAGTCCCTCAATCGCAAGCCAAAAATCATTCCTTATGTCATATATACATTCAATTCACCTCACATACAAATCAAAAGACCTCTTGGCCTATAAAGGGAGATATATACAAATAATTAATTCTCCCTATCTATGTATACATTTTAAGCATATTACATGCCATATACTTAACTAACATGCCATAACACCATTTCAAGCCATACACACACACACCCCCACACAAATCTCTTGGCTAAGTGAAGAATTCAACCTTTCTTGCATTCTTTTCATCCAAACATCATCCTAAACATTCATTCCACACATAAAATAGCTTAATTACATACATAGTTCCTCAAATTAAACACCTTAGCCACCTATTCTACTTATTCCATACAAGGTTCCTAAGCTCCATTCATGGCAAAACAACCACGAATACTTTAAATGGATTAACTTTACTTACCTCACTACCAAAGTAGTTGAAATCCACTCTTCTAGCTTGAAAAAGTCACCAAATCCTCACTTTAGGCTTGACTCCTATACACAACACAAGCTCTTAAAAAAGGCACCAAAAATCACACACTCATCCAAATTGAATTCCAATCATATAGCTATTCTTAGAATCATCAAATCCCTTAAGTAATAAAATGAAAAGGGTTAAAATAGTTACACACAAGAAGTTGCCCTTTTAGTCCTCTTAGTTGTACACCTTAAGCTTTCTTGAATTTTCTTGAGTTCTAGCCACTTCTATAGCCTTCAACACCTTTGCAAATCAATTCCTACCATATTAAGATGATTTTTGGTGGTAATGGACATAAAAAAAAGCTTGAGAAAGGGGATGAAAATGGTGAATTTAGCTTGAATGGCATCTATTATAGCAAGGGAAAAGAAGAAGAAGAAAGGTACAGGGTGAGTGGAAATGGCTAAGTGGCCATCCTTGTGTCACTTTGGCCCTTTTATAGTGGCTAAGGTGGCACAAGTAGGGCCCACATGCCACTCGAGCAACCCGAAAAAGCTTGATTTGTACATAAATTTTGGAGAATTTTTAAAAATCACTTGAACCTCTAAAAATTTTCATATTTATTTTAAAAATTCTCAATTGGTCCAATTTAGTGGCTTGTTAAATTTCATGGCCAAATTCCATCAACAGGGTAGTTAACCGATTGCCTTTATTTATGTGCAAAACCCTAAAATTTAGAAATTTTGCAAAGAACCTGAGAATTAAAAAATTCTATCACCAATTAACTCAAGGGAATTTTTAGCTTTCAGGGTGTGGCATTTTTAGGTTGTCTGGGCACATCTTGAGTTATTCATGGCTCGACTCCATTTGAACCTACAGCCCACTACTTTATAGCCTAAAATAATTTATTGGTTCTCCTAAATCTTTAAATTAAGTCGATTTCATCATTTTATGGCCCCTCAAAGTTTAATGACTAGTACCCTTACCTCGATCCTCATGAAGATGCCTACACTCTGGGAACACTTTTTGGCCTTAGTGGTACTATTCACGGAGCCTCGATTTACAAGTGTTACAACGATGGTTTGGAAATAAAGTTTATGAGCAGATTAAAATTTGAAGATGAAGATTTCTTTAGGCAAATCATATATTTTAGAAATGAATCGAAGATGATATATTTGTTCATAAATGCTCATAAATTTCATTTCCTAATGTTTTTATCTTTTAAAAGAGATTTTATTTTATCAAAATCAAAGATTTTTATAGGTTATGAAAAATTTATAAAGAAAAAGTAAAAGAAAGAAGGGTGTAACTATTAGTGATTAAAAGGGGGATTTTGCCAAGATAATTTTTGTGGACATATATTACTAGCTACATCTTTTCCTATTTTTAACAATAATAAAACAAAAAAGAAAGGACATTGGAATGGAAGACAAAAACCCAAAATAAAGGAAGAAATTAGGGATGAAAGAAAGAGGGGTTTTGTGGTGGAGGCTCTGATGATGATGTTATAACACCTTTCACATAATCTATTATCGGAATGAATAAGAGATGTCTCTTCCTAAAGGTCACTCATTTTTATGCTACTCCGACATATTCTCATTTAACTCTTTATGTACTTAACTTTGTAAATTATTATTCTAAGTAAGCTAAATTCTGGCAACGTAATGGTTGTCTAGGTGAAAAATAAAAATTTGAACCTATAAGAAACACTTCTAAAGCCATTCTCAAATGTCACCATAGTTATTGGATCCATCAGATCCACCAATGATGCCCAACATTTTCATTACACATTTCATTCAATTAAGCACATAACATCAATTGATTAGTATCTCATCATAAATAGACACGTGTGTATAAACCATATATCTCATGATTAGACTCATCATATTAACTAGTCATAATATTACAAAAATTATCAAGTTGTATGTATTCATGCTTAACGCTACAACTCTCTTATACATGAATGCTACTAACCTAACTCTTATACACCTTAGTACCGATGGTATATCTACCATGGGGAGTCTCTTTCTACACTATTGGCTGAGCCTATGTTGCTAACTACTATCTAATACCCATGCATTAGAAGAATCAACATGCTGAGTATACACTTAATGGTGAATTTAATGGAAAATGCATTATACAACATATGTATATCATAGAAACATGCTAGGTTACTATTTTCCTACAAGGTCACTATTTATTCCTTATTCTCATAATCCTAAGCTTATTTTAAAACTCAGTACTAATTAAATTAGATTCTCTTTTTATCTTATTAATATTTCATGATTAATATGCTACAATTATTAAGTGTACGTAACTTATTACCATTATTTTGTACTGGATAATATGATAAATTATTTACCATTATTTAACCCTAGACAATATGATAACTTAATTATATTATTACCTTTATAATCAATGTATGTACCATGTTATTATGTTTATTTACATATGTATCTTATCTTTATCCCTAACAGTTTAGTAGGTTACTATATACTTAGTTATAATAATTATTTATTATCAGTCCCTTTTCAAAGATATCATGTGTTATTATTATCACATTTACTTCTTAGTACCGTCTTTCACAACTTTAAGCCCATACTTGGGAGAAAACTATTTAACACTAGATAATGGGATCTATCACAAACTGTGACCTATATTGTGGACCTTGGTGTCTATACACTCCATCCATCTGAAAATAGGGATCGGTCTTATAGATCTTCCAAATATAGAATGGCAAGGATCAACACAAATAAAACTTCTAACAAGCGGGATAGCATAAATCATCCCTAATGGACCTTTCAATACTCTAAAGAAATGAGACAGTAGGGATTAACCCTAGAGGACCTCCTAATACCCCTACAAAGGTGGATAATAAGGATTAGCCTTGAAGGACTTCCTAATATCCAAATAAAGTGGATAGAAGGGATTAGCCTTAGTGGACCTCCCAATATCCAAAATGTGCAAGGCTCCTGTTAGAACCTCAGAGGCTACACTTGGTATGTAATAGGGCAATGATCCTTAAGGATCAAAGCCCCTAATAGCTACTAACTCCCTAGTTGACCGGTCTACCTATCTAGTAATTGGTATAGCTAATATAAACCATAATTACTTATATCATATTTCATCAGTCATAAACCAGTCTTTTTACCACCTTTAATTTGTTCCTAACTATTCAGCCTTATGCACTCAAACTTAATCATAAACTGTTCTCATGTTCTTTTTTTTTTTCATAATGTTCATTTCATAGTCATTAAACTATGCTTCTTTATCACTTAAGATTTTGACTCAATAGTTTCATAATCATAATAAGGTATTTTCACTTAGCCTTGCCAAACTCTTTTAAACACACATCATTTATTTAAATAGTCTAATATCTTAATTATCATATCATATCATACTAGCTATTAAAATTGGCCACTCTATATTTCTCATTCCAATATACATGTCATACAATTGTCACTTTAGGGTTAATTCATTGTATTTAATTGAGGTAATTATCATACGTACTACAATTATAAGCACATTTATTTATTCGTTAAGTAGGCTATCACACTATTCAATTTTTCATTCTTGAGTTAATATATATATATTCCTTTAATTTCATTAAATTTTGTTTTTATGTATAAGTTTACATGTGTATTCATCCCTTTGTAATTCATTTACACACATTCACCACCTTGTCACTATTCATATGGTCATTATATGTATAGGTATATCCATACATCATTCATTCTCATTATCTATTCCTAGTAATGATCACCATTAGTTAATCCATTCATTTGGACACTATGTATTTTCAAATTCACATATGCATACATATATACTACATGTGTAGCTTTTGGCCCATGTACTAAAGACATCTTATATTATTTTTTTCATTGATTTCTCATGTAAATTACACTTATTACCAAACCATTTAGTCATCATATCACCCACATGACTTAATCAAATATATGCACATACATTATTCATAGCTATACCCTTCGGCCATAATGCATATTATGTTAAATTCACTTATAGTGGACTCTAGAACACTTATATTGCACTCTAGAATCCTTGGTTTCCTCTTCCTTCATCACTTCCACCATTTCACTACAAACATATTAGGTTTTCTATTTAGAAAAATTATGCAAAAATCTAGACATCTATTTGTCTACACCTATTATACAACAATATAAGAAATTACCATTACATCCCTACCTATTCCATATTAAGTTTACAATTTCAAATCTTCGTAATTTATCCATTCATCCATGTTCCATTCTATTAATTACATTGTCATTCTCTAAACCCTAAAATACCCTAATGATCAAATTAGGGTTAACCTAACCACTAAATATGACTAAACCCTAACATACCTTATATTACACCTATTATGGATTTTAAGCATTTCACATATAAAGGTGCAAGTTTCATTGAATACACTTACCGAGATACTTTATGTCATATTAGGATCAATTCCATAACTTTTGCTCACCCTGGTTCCCATGTATTTACTTTATCTCTAAATTCCATAATACATAATAAATTAGAAAAATTTATAGAAAAATATATAAGCATCCATTTTAAAAATTAAGAACATTTCTATGATCTAAAGTGCACCTAGTTGCCTAGAAAAATGCTTGATTTTCAATTTAGGATCAATTCAGTTAAGGGGTTCAAAGGCTTAAACTTTTAAAGCTCCATTTCTCTATCAAAATCACTTCTTTTCATTAAATTGAGGCTTGTAATCAAGTTTTAGATATCGAGAGGATCAGTTTGCATATAATATATAAAGATTTTTTTGTGTGTTTTGGGTGAGAAATGGAAGAAAAAAGGGAGGAAAGAGAAAATAACCTTAGGGGATGATTTTTTTTGCTAATTTAGGTAAAAGGATAAGCTCATTTAGCCATTCTAGAACTCTCCACACATAACCACAAATTTATATTATGACTATGAATGGTCCCCATCATGCCACGTGGTGATTGGACGGCTCGGATTATTCCTATGTACATTTTAAGTTCAAAAATGAAAAATAATTCATAGGAGTCTCCAAAAATTATGCTTTTAGTGCCAAAAATTGATGAATTACTCCATTAAGGGGCCTCTAAAATCTCGAGCCAAAATTCTAAGGCAAACTATGTTAATGATTCCCTCACATAATTATGAAATTCTGATAAAATATCAAATGACCTTAGAAAATTTTGACTTCACCACTATCAAGCTCATTGGAATTTTTGAGTTAGTCCAGCCACATCCCGACCCTTTTCTCAGCCTAGTTCAACTTAAGTCACTATTCACTAGTTCTCAACTCGAAATAATTTATTGCTTTAGTGAAAAGTGCTAATTATTTTATTTTCATTATTATTTTTCTAGTAAAAGTTTTGTGACCTGTATTCCCCTTTCAACTACCTTTGTGGGACCCAATTAATAAAAGTGCACTATTTGTTCTTTAGGCTATATCATTCATGGAATCAAAGCTTACGGGTGTTACAATTTTTCCCCTTTTAAGAAATTTCATCCTTGAAATTTCCTCAGTATCATTAAATTTCTATCCACTTTTTAATTTCATAGGTAACTTTCTTAGCCCAATGTTACTTTCATGGTACCTTTGGTAACAACATCATTTATTCCTTAGTTACCTAACTTTCCTTGTCAGGATCAGTTCGAATTCCCCATTGCATAAACAATCAATCCTCATTTAAATATCTTATATTGATATCACATGAAAGAACTCACCTCCCGATCTTCCTAATATAACTATTTAGTGTATGTTATACATTTACTGCACTTTATTAGTAGTGCCAATTAGTTTAATTTTTAAACTCATATTTTCCATAAGCTCATACATATTAGTAGAGTTTAATTCATCTTACTCTCTATCTCAATTTAGAACATCACTTAGTAATATAATACTTCTCTCACTCTTATTGTCCTATGATTCTTAACATTTCATATATGTCTTTATTCATTTCATAATCATTTGATCTATTTCCCAACTAAGCGATGTTCCACACCTTTTATTATCTTACTGTTCCTAAGACACCATAGTTAAATTGGCTTAATAGCTATCATTAACCACAAATTTATTCTTATGTTTCTATACTATTCATTTAATTATAGCACCTCAAATGATATTATACTTATCTCTATTTACCAATGACTTCATCATGAAAATCTTAATACTCCTTCTACTTCTATCCTAAAGTTATAGTTGAGTGGGAAAGTTTAGAACAATTTAATTCCTGGCTTCCATTTATTTAGCTAATAATATAGTTCATTACTGACCATCAATTTTATGGTATTGGGTCAAGGTACATTCATACACATCCAAAGTATATTGTATAAATAATATTATGCACTCTTAGTATGACCTCTTTTTAATCTATTGTATATCTAACATACCATACATCAAAAGGATACGTATATCTATTTACCTTAACTTCACATTCCTTAATCTTCCCTTTCTTAAAACCATGATTAGGGGTTCTTAGCACTTAGGCATTTTAAATTCCTTGATATTTTACCATATCTCTTTGTATTTATATAACCTAAAATTTGTTCTTAATAGGTAGTTTCATAATGCCCATCCTTCCAAATTATGTTTCCTTAATTCTTATAGCTTATTATCCATTCCTTAAGAAATCTCACAATTTATGTATATTTCTCATTTCATTATAAATCCAATCCCATCTATATCTAAAGGTATTACCTTTTTTCCTTGACTCAACTCATTTTAACTTATACTATCCCTTATCTCATCCCTTTGAATACCATCTCATTATTCATTACTATTGGAGTAATTTTGTCAAGTCCCTTTATATCAGGGCTAAATGTATTTCATGCTCAAGATATGGTAATGCATATGCCAAGATAAATGCAATATAAATGCCATGATGCAATTATACAAGCTGTCAATATGCAAATATGACAAGTAATGCATAACCTAGCCTTAATGTCAAATGCATCATCAAAAAAGAAAATAGCCTTCATCCTCAGGGACACTAATAGATTTTGTAGATGTTCAAGCTTCTTTAAGATTTATAACTTTTCCTTTAGACTTACTCCAATTATTTTCCACTTCATATTGTACTTAAGCATCCTATACATTTCTTCATTCTACTTTTTTTCCTTAAGAATTCTTTACTTACTTTATTCATTATTCCTTATTCTCTTATGTCATGTATTATGTTAATCATTAATACATAATATTTATTATCCAAACATCTCATAACAATTTATCAATATTATATCTTTCTTACTAAGAACAAAATTCTTCTTTTTGTATATATTCCCTCTTAGGTATATACCTTATCTAGTATGAGATATAAATTGTTCCTTTTGGTTGAGATTTAGATATTCTCAAAATATTAGATACTATAATGTTAAGTTTATCACTCTTTTTTACTTTAATCTTTTCATATGAAAGATTTCTTATACAGCCTGAAGCTGAAAGTGGACTCATTCTACTCATTTAACACTGTTACTACTTAACAAGCTTTCTTATCATCATTTAAGCAACTATAAAAAGAAAAAGAAATTACTATAGTCTGGGATCAAACCTCCTAGAAAGCCTAATATACATGCAGTTTAATCATTATTATCCATATATACTAGATTTATTACTCTTTTTGAACTAGTGGGACAATCTCATACATCTTAACATTATGCAAAAACTATAATTTAATAGCCTATAACATTACAATCTTCCAAGGTAAACTCAACCTTAAACATTTCCTTTATGTACTTAAGTAAACCTCATAGTGTCAGTTGGTTCATCCATCATTTCCACTTAACAAATCTATTGCCTCCACCTTTTTCCATTCTTTCAAGATGTATTTCCTGCCCAACTTAGGGCCATTAGAACAATATTCCTATAGGAGGAAAAAGTTTATAAACATTCATTGTAGTAGTGTGTCATTTAACTAACTCTCCCCACGAGGTGTACACTTACTTATCCTATGTCGCTTATAAGAGTAAAAGTTATTAGCCGATAACAATGTATCTAGTATCAATATACATTTTAAATCCTATGGCACTTATGTATTTCTTCACCTAGAATAGCCTAAACCCATTCTAACACCACTACATGTAACACCTCCTATCTAATCCATTGCTAGAATGAATAAGAGATGTCACTTCTCGAAGGTAACCTATACTTATACTACTTCAATCTATTCTCATTTAAATCTTTATAGACTTACCTTTGTAAACTATTATTTTGAGTTAACTAAATTTTGACAGCATAAAGACAAATAGTGTAAAGAACCAAAAATTTGAACCTGCAGGAAACATTCCTAAAGCCATTCTTAAAAATCACCATAGTTAATGGATCCATCTGATCTTTTAATTATCCCCAACATTTTCATTACACATTTCATTCAGTTAAGAACATAATATCAATATATTAGTATCTAATCATAAATAGACATGTGTTTATAAACCATACTTCTCATGATCGAACTTATCATATAAACTAGTCATAATATTACAAAAATTATCAAGTTGGATGTATTCACACTTAAAGCTATAACTCTTTTATACATGAATGCCATTAACCTAACTCTTACGCACCTTATACTGATGGTACATCTACCCTGGGGAGCCTCTTTCTACACTATTGGCTGAGCTTATGCTACTAACTACTATCTAATACCTATGCAACAAAAGAATCGACATGCTAAATACACACTTAGTGGTGAATTTAATGGAATATGCATTGTACAACATATCTTTTATCACAAAAGAATGTAAGTTCACTATTTTCAAGTAAGGTCACTATTTATACCGTATTCTCATGATCCCAAGCTTATTTTAAAACTCAGTACTAATTAAATCTATAACACCGGTCTATTGAGTCTCCAAGAATAGTACCTCGAGACCTTAAAAGTGCACCCAAAGTGCCAGGTCACATTTATAAGGCCCGAGGTAGGGTATACTATCCCATAAACTTTATGAGGCTTAAAAAGGGTGAAAATGACTAAATTTCAAAATTTAGCAAAACTAATAAATTATTTTGGGTTGTAAGCTAATGGGTCGTAGGCTCAGATTGAGTCAGACTAGGAATAACCTGAGATGAGCTTGGATAGACATAAAAATATCATTCCTTGAAGGTTAAAAATTGCAACAAGGTCAGTAGTGAAGGAGTTTTAATTTTTGAGGTCATTTGAGAATTTTTCAATATTTCAGTAAAATTACAATTTTTTGAGAATTTTTGCTAGGTTATCTCCCAAATGAATTTGGTTGTGAAATTTTGCATGCCCTTAAATGAAGTTATTATAGGATTTTAGAAATAAATGTGATAATTTTTGGAGATCCGGGTGAAATTTAAAAATTCCCTAAAATTCTACGAGAAATTAAGATTCTCGAGAATTTTTTTCGCCTACTTCTCGAAGGAATTTTGTAGCAAAATTTTACAAGCATATTATTAGGCCTAATTGAGAATTTTTGGAACAAACAACATAATTTTTTGATGTTCGAGTGATTTTTAAAAATTCTCTAAAGTTGGCAACCCTTATTTAATAAAAAATCGAGTTTTGGGGCACTTGGGTTCCGTGGGATACGACTCGAGACACCTTAATATTTCTTAAATAGCTAAGGCAACTGTTTATTCCCTTCAAGGGACACTTAGCCCATTACAACCCCACACTTACCATTCTTTTTCTTTCTTTTCTTCTTTTCGCCTTTATTTACTAGTAACATTTTTCTCTAGCTTTCTTCTTCCTTTTTATGGCTATTTTAGCCATGTGTTCTCCTTTAATTACTACCAAGAGATACAATTTCAAAAGAGGAATTTATTTTTTAAGATGATGGAGTACACAAGTTGCCTAAGAACTCACAAGGAAATTAAGAAAGAAGTAATTGAGTCCATTAGTAGCCAAAAGCTTGAATCTTAGTGTAAGTTGTTTCCTTTAATTTTTATTTTGATTCTTGAAGGATTTGTCTTCCTTGAACATGCCTACATGCTAAGAATTTCTAATTAGTGTGTGTGCAATCTTGTTGATATTTATTAAGGAGGAAATATGAGGGATATTAAAAGGTATTCTCAACCTTGAAGTTAAAAGGAAAAGGTGTTATAAGGGAGCTTTGGGCAAGCTTGAGGTGTGGAGAAGCTAAGCTTCTTAGTTTGGTATGTGAATTTCATAAATTCCAGCATGGCTTGCTTCTTTTCTTTGAGAGTTTTGGTGGCTTTATAGTATATGAATAATGGTTGTAATGAGTAATGGAAATAATAGTTGTTCATGTAAGTTGTATATGCTGGATTTGTGTGGTGATTTAGTGATGCTTACATAAATTATTAATTAGGTGGTGTGTGGACTTCATGAATAAAAGTGAATTAGGGGGAGAGGTGGCATGTATGTCATAAGTTTGCATGATTTTGGTGTATGTGTGGTGCAAAAGATAGTATCATTGTTGAATATTATACATGGCCATGAGGTATAAAAACAGTGCTTTGGCTTGGAAGGTAAGGATTTAACCTTGTGTGTAAAATATATGATGCTATATGATTAAGATGCATAACTATAATAGGTTATGAGTGCATATAGTGACGAAGGATAAAATTAGGACATCAAATTTAACTTAGCTGAGAGGTAAGGGTCTGATTTAGGTTGTGTACATTATGCCTATGATGAGTGAACCATGATGGAAATAGGATATTAACATGGAGAGTATGTACAAGTGGTCAATTTAAAGAAATAATATTTATGCATGTGTGTGGCATGTATGGCCGAGATATATATGAGTGTGCAATGGTATAAAATGTGTGATATGGGGTACATGTATGTGCCTATGTTAAAATAATGAAATATGGCTAGTATGTGTCTTAACTTGTGGGTGAAGGCATGGACAAGGGATACATATATGTGTGTTCTTATTAGAGTGATAAATGTGACATATATTTATGGCAAACTAATGAAAATGCATGTATATAGTTAGGATATAAATATGGTTGAGAGGTGCTTGATTGGTAAGACATGTGTGTGATGTGTGGAGCTTAGGTTATTAGGTAGATAATGGCATATTAGGAATGGGGTTATATGTATGTGTGATAGAATTGGAAAAACAAGGGAGTGAATGTGAGGTTAGGGTATGGCTATGGCATGTATAAGCTTTAGTATGACTTGGTTAGCATGGCATGTAGTATGTGTGCATGTATATATGCTTATGGCATGCTATAAAGTTTATATATATGATTTAATGTGAGTAAAAGCATGATTGTGATCATTATCCAATTTTGGCTGAGACATATGGATGGAAATTAAAGTATAATGAGCATATTATAGCATGGCAAGTGTGTTTGAAATGACATGACATGTTAAGCATGAAAAGGGAACATGACTTTAAGGTGAAATAGGCATACATGTATGAGATATATGGCATGAAAATGGTTAAGTAGTAGTAAGAAAAACCTATGTTCAATTGAGTTAGAATGTGGTTTTAAATTATTGGAATTTAAGTGACTAAATTAGCCTAAAAAGAATTAAAAATGGCATAGAGTTGAAGTAAAAATTTGGGACCTTTTGTACATTTGTTTTGAATGGAAAATTGAGGCCACCTTAAGGGTCACCTAAAAGTTATACATAGACTTAGCTTCAGGCCTATGATCATATGAAATGTTACTTGAGAATGGCATGGGAAAAATGCCCAAAATAAGGCCAGTATTAAGCCTATAAATGTATACATAAATAATAGAATTGACCTATAACTATCTTATAAAAGGACCAAACTGGACTAAGCCTAAATATGACTCATAAGTTTAATGTAATAAGGCCCTAATTAATGGAATAAAATGCACTTAATTATGCCTATAGAGTTATATTAAATTGGGCTTAGAAAAACATAACATAACTATCTAATAGGACTAAAATGGACCCGTAACTGTCCGAGTTAAAATTTGATTATTGAAATAAATTCACAACTGACTGTTAAACACTTTTAAATATTGTAAAATGATGATCAGTAAATAAATGAATATAAAATCAAGTTAAATGGCTCATTAGTTAGACACCAACTAAATGGGTTGACCAGTCAACTTAGGGATTAGTAGCTACTAGACTGTCTATTTATCAGATTGGGCCGGTGAAGCAGCTGTTCACATCCCTTTATGTTTTCCTTGGGCTAATCAAATTGAAACAATCAAAGACTCAACCTAAGCCTCACTCTTCGAGTCTCGAAAGATGAGAAGGAAGCTAGAGGAATCTAAGGCCACTCCTATTTGATTAGCCTAGGAGGAGTGAATTGGGCACCACAAGGTAGGAGTCACCACCCCACCGAAGTCAAGAAATACCTTGTAAGGCCAAAATTTGAGTGGTTCGAAACCCTAATCTTTTTTATACCTCAATTTAATATGAAAATTCAATTTGAATTTATAATATTATTCCTTTTCTTAAGCGACATTTTAGAATTAAAATAAATCACGTAATCACATATGAGAATTTACAGAATATATTTATAGAAAAATAAATAGGTGTTTGGAATTGAAATACAATACATGAAATTAGGTAGTTAATTGTCTTGAGAACTTTGGTTCTTGTATGCCAATTTTGGAAAATGGATTTTATTATATTGACTTTTATTAAAATTGGATGATTGGTTTGAGAACTTTAGTTCTCATATTCTAATTTTGAAAAAGGGATTTTCTTGTAGTTACATTTACTAAAATTGGATGATTGGTTTAAGAACATTGGTTTTTGTATGCTAATTTTGGAAAATGGATTTTTATTGTAACTTTTATTGAGAAGAAATCAGAATTTATTTTATTAGCAAAACACCAATTTATTCGGTAAAAATATGAATTTTGATTATTATTTATTTTTAACCTGTAAAATCATTTTTCTACCTAATTTGGTGTTCATGGAGTATTTTAATATTGAAATTGAAAGTGTCATACATAAAATTGGGCAATGAATTTAATTTGAGAACTTTGGTTCTCACATGTCAATTTTAGAAAAATAATTTTCTTTATTGTGACTTTGATTAAGAAAAATCAAAATGCATTTTATTAATTAAACACCAATTAATTAAATAAAAATATTTTGGTTATTTTTCCAATCGTATGGAAAATTATTTTTCTAATTATAACAACATTCATGGAATATACAGGAAAATAATTCGACAACAAAAATATAACACATGGCAGTTACCTAAAATACATCTTAACTGAATAAATAATAAAAATAAAATTACATTTTGGGACACCTAAAATATAATCTAACTAGAAATAGGCAATAATAAAAGAAATCAACAGAAAAACCCATAAAACGCATAATAAAATAGAGAGTAGAAAATAATAGGTCGCTAAAAGATTACATCACTGAGATTTAATAAGCTGGACAAAAATATAACAGTTATATTCCAAATAATCAAATCACTAGCATCAAAATGACAGAAATAATATATTAGTATGCAAGGCAAAAATAGACAGACAAATAAGAATAAAAAGTGAACAGTCTCACAAATATAGAAAA
>CANXYI010332927.1:0-10265 GCA_948208565.1 Hura crepitans | reverse complement strand
TGTATATGTATATATATATATATATATATATATATATATGTATATATATATATATATACATATATACATATATATACATATATATATATACATATATATATATATATATGTATATATATATATATATGCATGTATGTATGTATGTATATATATTTATATGCCATCATCACATGTATTAATAATTCAACATTCAAGCATATTACACAACACACACACTCACACACATATGTCTAATTTAGGCCATTTGGCCATGACTTCCATCATCCATTAACCATGTCTTTCAACACATTTCGAGCATCATAATCATAGTAAATAACTCACCTAACAACACAAAAATGCATTAATGCTCATTTATGGCAATATGAAATACTTACACATGATATACACATTATCAAGAAAAATTACACACATATATTAAATTTCTATAATTACACATACAATGATTTCAAAAGACAACACCAAGCTCGTTCAAACCATGTCTTTCCCCTTATCATTTCGATTGCTACTCGGCTAAACTGTAAAATATAGTCTCATTTCTTAAAAATTTGTGTAAAATAAAATAACCTTTAAAAATCAAAACCAATAACATAAATGTGCTTTTAGGCACTTGGGGAACCTAGGAAAAATGTTGGAGCTTGAAAAAACTTATCTAATCAAAAGGGGGTTACTATTCTTCAAGATTTAAAATCGTCAAAATCCTTCAATTTTTCTATGATCTCTTACTAGAAATGGCGTCCAGAGGCCATAGAAGGTCTCACTTGGTGTTTAAAAGGCTTGGATTAGTGTTATTTGAAGGAATGAAGAATAAAAAAATGGAGGAAATGTCTATTATTATCGTTAACTTTAATAGAGAAAGGAAGAAGGAGAATGGCAACTATTCACTTATTGACTATCTCTTTAAAACACATTTAACCCTTTTATATGTGTAGGAATTTAAAATTAATCAATTTTTTTAATGTTGGCTAAGCCAACAAATGACCTACTAGGAAACCATAATTCTTTATGCTTCCATTAAGTTCCATCATGTACCACCCCCTCCCTATTCTCGAAGGAACTAGATAAGGAATACTACTTCCCACTAGTCACCCATCCTTCCATTTTCCCCAGGCTTTATTCATTTAACACTTATGACATTATTTGTTTCACTTTTCCATTCATGGTGTTTCCTCACTATTTCTATGTGACCCTCTAATACTGGCTATATTTAACTGCTAAAAATATATTTTATGCTTATTATCCATTTTACAAAAATTTGGGTAGCATAACGGCTATCTGGGTGAAAACCTAAAATTTTAAACTTGTGAAAAATACTTCTAGAACAATTACAATCACTTTTCACAACTCTTGGACCCTTCTGGTCCTCCAATCATTCAATCAACCACCATCACTTAATCAACACAGTCAACATAGGGCCTCAGACCCACAATATTCAACAACACATTCATACCAACAAAGTAGTCAGGCATATATTACTTTAGTCACATCAACCATAAGAAACTCAAAGTACATATATATTAATTTACGTCATATGGGTCCATTCCCACCTATACACACAAATGTTAGTTCTACTCCTCTAAAGTACATAAATTATACCCTTAAAAAGCTAATATGCTACATTGAAATTCATTGAGGCTGAGCTACTATTACTGTTTATGACTTGTGCACCAGAATACCAATACGCTGAGTATAAAACTCAGTGGTAAATTTAAAGCAATAAGTTCATGTCATGCACACATTCATGCATCATATATGCTATGAACTCCTTATGTCATATAGAGAGTAAATATGATAAAAATGATATTAATTTAATTAACAGTCTCATTATTTAATTACCAGTGACATGCCAATTAATTAATTTCTCCTAGTTTTCATCAAATGACTATTATCCATTTTTATAGTCATAAATCTATTACTATTATCATTCAATATATTCATTTCTATATTCAAGCCCACACTAGAAAGATGACACTTAAAGGCATTGGATAAAAAGGAATCCAAGTTATGCAGTGGCCCACATTTAGGACCTCAGTAGCTGCACCTACCTAGTATAGTGGCCCTATCTTGGACCTCAGTGGCTGCACCCACTTAATGCAGTGGCCCACATCAAGACTTTAGTAGTTATACCTACCTAGTGCAGTGGCCCATATTAGGACCTCGGTAGCTGCACCTACCTAGTGTTGTGGCCCAATATTAGGACCTCGGTAGTTGCACCTACCTAGTGCAGTGGCCTAATATCAGGACCTCCACGGCTGCACCTGCCTACTCAATCATATAGGCAATAACCCAGGAGGACCAATACCCCTAGCAGCTACTAACTCCTTAGTTGACCGGTCAACCCATCTAGTGGGTGTCTAACTAATAGGCCAACTCTATTTATTATTTATTATTCAATTATAAGTCATTTTCTCATGCTCATTTCATTACATAGTTACAAGTCATTTTATAAAAAATGTACTATTTATTTTGTCATTGGCACTATTCATTTGGTCATTGGCATTATTCCTTTAGTCATTTTTCTCTCATCTTACTTAACATAATCCCATTAATAGCCATGCCATACCATGTTACAAGGCATAACTACACATCCATCATACCTGATTATCATTTTTAGCATTAACCTTTCATGGTATGCATTCGCTTTACATCATCAATCCACTTATGCCATTTTATACAAAATATGCTAATATTTTTACACTATAAAAATCAGTTTTCCATTTGCACAATTATTTCCACATTATACCATAAACTAAAATGTTACTTGAATACTTATTATCACTTAGTTCTCATTCACATTTTATACCATACACATATTATATTTCACATTTCCATAATTAACTCATAATTATCATTCATTATGCACACATGCACATGCCATGACATACATGACATGCATTCGGTCATATACATTCCAAACACTTTCACATGCTTTCATCACTCAAATGGCATACATATCATCATTATATCATCACTCAAACATAATGGTATGATTATTTCACCCATACATACACACACTCACACTTCTATACACATATACATATATTCACATCATGGCATGTATCTATTACATCAAATTCACATACCCAAGGTGTGAAAACACCCTTTTTCACCACTTTATTACCTTGAATCCCTTACTTTTTCACTATTTCTCTTTGAACCTACATATGAACCCTAAAACTTAGAAAATTCATATAAAATTCTATAGAGCTCTAAATTAAAATCTATAAACATGGTTTTTCTTAGAATTACTAAGGCTACCTAAGATAAAAATAAAAACCAAGAAAGTCCCACTTACACATAAAAAGAGCACTATTCACTCCATCTTTATTTCTCCTATTTGAGGTAATCTTTATAGATTCTATCACTTGGAATGTGTTTTAGAGGTCATGGAGGTTTCATTCCAAATAATATATGTGAGGTTTAGGGTGGAAGAAAGAAGAAAAAGGAAGGAGAAATAGTGTAGGTGGCATCATCTTTGGCTTGTGGGAGAATAGGTTGATGACAACCTTTTACACATGTGTAAGGGTATATATATTAAGTGGGTGGCATGGTTAGATTGCGACACGTGGTGATCTAATGGCTTAAATAATTCCAATTTCATCTTAAACTTTGAAAAATTTTAATAATTTTTTAGGCTTTTAAAAATAATTGATTTTGTTCTAAAAACCTTTAATTATGATCATTTAAAGCCTCGTAAAATTTTAGGTCCAAACTCTAGAGACAAGTGAGTTTACTATTCACTCATTATAATAAGAAATTTTAAAAAATTATCAAACGACCTCAAAAAATTAAAATTCTTTGAACAACATATAGATTAGAATTTTTGACCTTCAAGGTATGCTATTTTTAGGTCTTTTCGGGCACATCCTAAAGCTATACTAGCACATGTTCATCTAAGGCCACTATTCACTAGTTTATCGCCTAAAATGAATTATTAATTCTACTAAAATTTTAAGTTAATTCATTTTCCTTATTTTTTGGCTTGTCAAAGTTTTATGACTAGTACACAGCCTTTCTAGCCTTACAAAGGTGTCGCGGCTTTTGGGGAACCTAATTTAAGCCTCGAAGGTACTATTAATGAAACCTCGATTTATGGACATTACAATTCTTCCCCTCTTATGTAATTTCATCCTTGAAATTACCTGATGAAAATAGGTGCTGGTACTAAGCCTTCATTTGCTTCTCACTCTCTCATGTAGCCTCTTTTATATTGTGATATTTCTATAGCACCTTAACCAGTAATATAGTCTTATTCCTTAATTGCTTGACCTCTCTAGCTAGAATCTATACTAGTTCTTCCTCATAATTTAAATTTGGCTGCACTTGAATTTCTTTTACAGGTATGACATGAGATGGATCAGATCTTTACCACCTGAGCATCTATACATGAAATACATCATGAATTTGTTGCAATTTAGGTGGTAAAGCTAGTCTATATGCCAATGGCCCTATATGTTCTGTAATCTCGTGAGGACCAATGAATCTAAGAATAAGTTTCCCTTTCTTGCCAAACCTGAGTATAATCTTCCACAGTGATACTTTCAAGAATACTTTTTTGCCTATTTCATATTCAATATCCTTTTATTTCAAATCAAAATATGATTTCTAATAGTCTGTGGCAACTTTTAATCTCTCTCTTATGATCTTGACCTTATCTTCTACATCTTTCATCAAATCAGGCCATATAATCTTACTTTCACCTACTTCGCTCCAGCAAAGAGGAGTTCTACATTTTCTACCATATAATGCCTTATAAGGTGCCATAACTAAGCTGGCTTCATAGCTATAATTGCATTCAAACTCAGCCAAAGACATGTACTAGTCCTAACTCCTTTTAAACTCTATAGCAAAGCTGCATAACATATCTTTTAGTACTTGTATCACCCATTCTAACTACCTATTTGTCTGAGGATGAAAGGTTGTATTGTATGTCAATCGAGTACCAATAACTTCATGTAACTTTTTCCAAAATTTGGAGGTAAATCATGGATCTTGATAAAAAATAATTGCTATTGGCACTCTATGTTGTCTCACAATTTCATTAATGTACAATCGTGCTAGCTTGTCTAGAGAATAGTCCATCCTCACAAAGATAAAATAAGTTGTCTTAGTCAACCTATCCACAGTTACCCATACAACATCACACTTGCTTCTAGTCATTAGTAGTCCCATTACAAAGTCTATAGTAACTTTCTCCCATTTCTATTCTGGTATTGCTATTGGATATAGCAATCTAGAAGGAACTTGATGTTCAGCCTTCACATGTTGACATGTCAAACATTTATCACATACTCCACTACCTCACATTTCATTCCTGCCCACTCATAATGAGGTCTCAAATCTAGGTACATCTTTGTACTTCCTAGGTGCATAAAATATAGAGCTTTATGTGCCCCCTTCAAAATCTGTGTTCTCAGCTCATTTGTGTCAAGTACACATAATCTACCATGATAGTACAAACATCCATCTTCTCCTAGTTCAAACTCAGCAGTGTTCCCCTTTAACTTTACTTATAGTCTAAACAAGTTGTTCATCTTGTGTTTGTGGCTCTTTTATTTGCTACTTAAAATTAGGCTTGATTTACAGTCCAACTAAGATAGCATCCTTCTCTATGTATTCCATCCTAACATTCATTACTCTCATAGTTGCCATGAACTTCTGGCTCAATGCATCTGCAACTACATTCACCTTTCTCAGATGATAATCTATTAAGTAGTCATAATCCTTTATCAACTCAAATTGTCTCAAATTTAACTCCTTCTGTGTAAGGAGATATTTCAAATTCTTATGGTTTGTATAGATGTAGCATTTTTCACCATACAAGTAATGTCTCTAAATTTTTAATATGAAGACAATAGCAACTAACTCTAAGCCATAAGTAGGATAATTCTTCTCATGTGGCTTCAGTCATCTAGAAATATAAGCTATCACTTTACTTTCTTACATTAATACACACCCTAATCCATTATGTGATGCATCACTGTAAATGACAAAATCTTTCCCCTATTTAGGTTGAGTGAGGATAGGGGCCTTTGTCAATATTACCTTTAATTTATCAAAGCTCCCTTGACATTTATCATCCTATTCAAATCTTATATCCTTCCTCAACAGTCAAGTTAATAGAGCTACAATCATTGAGAAACCCTCCATAAACCTTTTGTAGTATCTAGCCAATCCTATGAAACTTCGTATCTCAGTTACATTCCTAGGAGGTTTCCAATCTAAAATTGCTTTAACCTTGCGGGATCAACTTTAGTGCCTTCAACTGAAACAACATAGCCTAGAAAGGTTACTTCATTCAACTAAAACTCACATTTACTCAATTTAGCATATATTTGCTTCTTTCTCAAAGTTAACAACATAATTCTAAGATGTTGCTCATGCTCTTCTCGAGTCTTGGAATAGACCAGGATGTCATCAATAAACACCATCACAAATTGGTCTATATATGGTTTAAAGATCTTATTCATTAGGTCCATAAAGGCCACTAAGGCATTAGTGAGTCCAAAGGGCATTACTAGGAACTCATAATGCCCATATCTAGTCTTGAAAGCAGTTTTCAGAAGTTAGATTCTTTGATCCACAAATGATGGTACCCTAATCTCATATTTATCTTAGAAAAGACACTTGTACCTTTGAGTTGATCGAAGAGATCATCAATCTTGGGTAGTGGATATTTATTCTTAACTATCACCTTATTCAATTGCCTGTAGTTAATACATGATCGAAGCGACCCATCTTTCTTCTTTACAAATAGCATGGGTACTCCCCAAGGTGAAGTACTCGATCTAATGAAACCTTTATTTAACAATTCCTACAACTACACCTTCAATTCCTTTAGTTCTATAGGTGTTATCTAATAAGAAGTGATAGATACAAGTGTTGTACTAGGATATACTTTGATCTCAAAGTTAAGCTCTAGCTGTGTAGGTAATCTTAGTAACTCTTCTAGGAAAACATCAGGAAATTCTAACACTACTGGAATTTGTTCAAGGCTAGGTATGGAATTACTAGTGTTAACCACCTAAGTATGCTTCACATCTTTTATGGATAAGTCGCCTAGCTGTAACAGCCAAAATGATATTATCTAAGGAATTTCTCTCACCCACTATTATCACCTTATGTCCCTCGGTAGTCCTAAGGGTAAGCCTTTTATGTTTACAATCAATTATCACTCAATGTTCTAACAACCAATCCATACCCAAAATAATATCAAATTCATGAAAAGGAAGTTCAATGAGGTCTATAGGGAATAACTGATTCTAAATCGCCAAAGGATAGTGTTTATATATCTTATTCACTGTCACACTCTATCTAATTGGGTTACTGACTTAAATATCTATATCTATGGCTCTAGTTCTAACCCTCTATCTTGTGTTTGTGTAATTCAAATATAGGAGTGGATTGATCTTGGATTTATTAAAGCCAATATAAGTGCATCAAATAAGTAAAATGTATTGCCAATAACATCTGAAGCCTCTACCTCTTCATGAGCTAGAATGGCATATTGTCATGCTGGAGCTCGTGCCTTAGATCTAATCCTTTAGCTACTACTAGGTTGATCATCCCTATTTTATCTATATCACTTATTTTGTGGTGCTATAGATGCTTGTGTATGGGTAACTTCAGCTTGCCTATAAGGATAGTCTCTTTGGAAATAATCTCTATCCCCACAAGTAAAGCACTCTCCTACTCTTGCCAGCCTGCACCACCCCGAATATCTTATGTTACAAGTCTCACAAGTCGAGGGTGCACTCTTAGCTGCTAATACAAGGGCACTAAAGGCTTGCTGTGAAGGTCGAGGCCTAAATACAAAAGCCTGACCTAACCTCTATGATGGGGTCTACCTCTAGGTATACTATACAAATTAACTAGAATTGAGACTCTCTCTATCTCTTACTAGCCTTAAGTGCTAAGCTAGTCTGCCACGCTATAAATGGCCTCTTCTTCTAGAATAACTCTCTCTTTTCCTACACCATCTCTTCTATATCATAGGCTGATACCACTAAAGCTAAGAAATCTTTAATCTTTATGAGATAGCTATCTATAATTCTACATTGAGGCCCTTTTCAAACCTCTTACAGCTCTCTCATTTTATAGGAAGGAATTCCTCTGCATATCTACTCAGTCGACCAAAGTCTTTCTCATTTTTAGACACTAATCTCCTACCTTGCTTTAAGTCTAAAAACTCATGTCTTCTCCTATCCTTATATGATTATAGTATACACCTCTTTTTGAACTCTTTCAAGAAATACTCCTAAGTTATCTCAGTTACAACTTTGCTCCTTTTTGTTGTATCCCACCAATGATAGGCTTCCTCCTAGAGGAGTGAATTGGCACACTTTAGACTTTCCTCTTCTATACATTTTAGCTACTCTAATATTCTGAGCATCCACTTTAGCCAATATTTTGCTCTAGCAACATCATCCTCTCTGGTCCCTAAAAAGTCTATAGCTCCCATTTTCTTCACCCTCTCTAAGTAAGTTTTCTATAATGCATCTAGAGGTGGGGGAGGCATTGCAGAAGTATGCCTTGACAAATCTACTATCTGCTATAAAAGTTTTGGGGAATCTAGAGTCTAAGGCTATGCTTGTGGCTGTGGCTGGTGTGCAACATCACAAGGCTTTAAAGTGGCTACACTCACCTCAGGTCCATGGATTATGGTGAGAGCATGACTGACCACTTCTTCTCCTCAATCTTATGGGGTATGTTGACTCATCTTAAATCACTACATAGAGAAAATACTTGATCAACCTCATGCAATATAGCTTTATAGGAAATATAGAATCGTAGACACTAGCCCTCCTGTATAATAAGCCCAGGTATGCCTAAACCCATGTTGATACCATTAAATGTAACACCCTCCACCTATTCCTAAAGGAACCAAACAAGGAATGTTACTTCAAACTAGTCACCCATCCTTCCATTTTCTCCAAGCTTCATTCATTTAACACTTATCACATTATTTGTTTCATTTATCTATTCAGGATGTTTCTTTACTATTTCATGTGACCCTCTAATAACGGCTACATTTAACTACAAAAAACAAATTTTATGCTTATTATCCATTTTATTGAAATTTGGACAGCATAATGGCTACTCGGGTGAAAATTCAAAATTTTAAACTTGTGAAAAACATTTCTAGAATCATTACATTCACTTTTTATGACTCCTAGACGTCCTCTAATCATTCAATCAACCACCATCACTTAATGAACATAGTCAACAAAGGGTCTTAGACCCACAATATTCAACAACAACACAGTCATAACAACAAAGTACTCGGGCATATATTATTCTAGTCACACTAACCATAAGAAACTTAAAGTACATATATATTAATTTACATCACATGGGTTCATTCCCACCTATACACATAAGTGCCAGTTCTACTCCTCTAAAGTACATAAATTATAACCTTAAAAAGTTGATCTCCTACACTACAATTCATTGAGGCTAAGCTACTACTACTATTTATGACCTACGCATCAGAAGATCGATATGCTAAGTATAAAACTTAGTGGTGAATTTAATGCAATAAGTGCATGTCATGCATACATTCATGCATAATATATGCTATGAACTGCTTATGCCACACACAGAGTTAATATGTTAAAAATGATATTAATTTAAGTAACAATCTCATTATTTAATTACTAGTTACATGCTAATAAATTAATTTCTTCTAGTTTTCATCAAATGAATGTTATCCATTTTTATAGTCATAAATCCATTACTATTATTATTCATTATATTCATTTCTACATTCAGGACCATACTGGAAAGAAGACACTTAAAGGCACTAGATAAAAGGGAATCTAGGCTGTGTAGTGGCCTATGTTTTGGACCTCTATAACTGCACCTACCTAATGTAATAGCCTTATCTTGGACCTCAGTGGCTACACCTATCTAGTGTAGTGCCCCACATCAAGCTTTTAGTAGCTGCACCTACCTAGCATAGTGGCCTAATATCAGGACCTCAATATCAAGACCTTAGCGACTGCACCCACTTACTCAATCACATAGGCAATGGCCTAGGAGGACTAATACCCCTAATAATTGCTAACTCTCTAGTTGACCGATCAACCTATCTAGTGGGTCTCTAACTAATAGGCCAACTCTATTTATTATTTATTATTCAGTTATAGGTCATATTGTCATGCTCATTTCATTACATAGTTACGAGTCATTTTACAAAAAATGTACTATTCATTTGGTCATTTTTCTCATGTCTCACTTAGCATAATTCCATCCATAGCCATGCCATA